>JARJEB010012070.1:0-22525 GCA_030264535.1 Liometoxenus newtonarum | reverse complement strand
GTTCCCTAGTTACCTACAGGTCGAAAACAGGTCAAAAGGTAGAATAATTGAATCAACCGACTGAAATGTGGCTGCGAACGAAACCAAGTACGCTAAAACCAAGTACGTTTTGTGTGTTTCCACTAACTTCTCGTTAACCCCAATAAAGACTAACCCCCTTGTCGGAAAGTTTTGCGGTGCGAATATAGCCTATGTTAATAATATGTTAATCATAAACCCTCCTTCAATATGCGGAAAATAGGAAAAAATATAGCAAGGCTTTGTTTACCACTTCCTGGTTTATTATAGTTTTGTCTACTTAAATAAATATTGACGCACACATAAAAAAGCCGGGTTTTATCGCACAAATTTTCGACAATGTAACTTCTAGATTTCATTTCGTGGAATTCTCTGATCTTGAAACAAATTTGATCGGAAAGTGGAATTTGTACAAAAAGTTATTTTATAATGTAATTAATATCATTTCCACTTTCCTATCGAAATTAGTTTTACGATCAGCGAGTTACACAAAATCAAGTACATGACGGAAAGTTCGGTGCGAATTATTACCGATTTATTTAAGTACCACATCCTCGACAATATCCACATTCATAAGTAATCATTAAATGCGAATGTAAAATAGCAATCGCAACAAATGGAAACCATTACTTTGCCGATTTACCTTTGGTAAATTGGACGAAAAATAAAAAGACTAGGGCAAGTTTAATTATAATAATAGATACCTAACCACTTGCGATAATGGAATTCCTATGATTCTATTCGGTTTTATTGGCTATATATATATCAACAATACATCAACGAATTAATGATAGTGAAGCGGTAAAAAATAACGAAAATTCAAAAATAACGTTTACCGGTATTTTTTACTGGCATTACTTACCGGCTCCAAGCCCTGCTCAAAATTAAACAAAAATTGGCCGGTAGTGAAGGCTGTCAAAATGTTAATTTGCATATAACTGGCTAAATATTGATTCTAGCATTAAACTATCTATTAATGTTTATGAATGCATAATTTTTTTTGAAATTAACACTTGATTGAATTATGCAACTGTATATTGTATCGAGAGAGCAAAAAAATGTATCAATACCTATGAAGTCCATTGTCAAAGCGGAGGTTCTTTTATTATACCTATTTTAGCGTGTGTAATATCGGTCGAGTTTATCGCGTTCAGTGCGAGGAGTTAGGGAAAGTCGTGAAAGAAGTCGAGAAAGGAAAACCTTTAGGATACAAACCAAATAATACTTAATGAAAATGCGTCACCGAAACGTATACTTACCATTAACGATGAAAAACACATGTCATTAATGATAAATTTTATTATTTGTTGCATGCCTATAAGCCTATCAGTTAGATTTATGAGCCAATAGACTTCCAAATTGCATACTTATGTAGTTAAATAACATCGGTTACATCGAACAGAAGGGATGAGTTTGGACATTAGTCTAATTATTAATTTGTTATAGGTTATAACATTCCGCCACAGTCCAAAGCAGAGGGAGGATAGTCCTTAGCGATAAATTAAAGTTTAGTGTGTGTAATGTGTAAAAAGTTAATAGTGAATTATTAATGTTGATTGCTTATCGACGTACAAACAACTTACATACGCATTTCAAAATTGGCTTTCATAGCACAGTATTTTTCTTTGTTATGTTTTTTCCTATTACTTGTTTTCTACTCGAGTAGTATGGCATAGTATATATATATATAGCAATCGCTGATAATGCGATAAGAAAACGAAACAAACTTGGTAATGTATTGCCCTGTTTTATGTACCTCGTGTGGTGAATTATGTTCGATGTACTTGATACTTATAGATAAGAGGCGCTCCTTTAATAGATATTAAATAGGTGTGTCTGGACATTTACGTGTTTTACGTCATTTCTAGATATGCGCCCAAGAGATCGTATAAATTTCATTTAATTAATGATTTGTGTGCGGATTTAGAGTTTGTACTATATGCATAATCCAAATATAGATTAACATATAACTTTCTATGACCATTTTAATTATTTTGAAAGTATGTTGAATACAATAAAATGTTGTGCACGCAAATGTTTCAATAAATTACTAATTACAATGAACTTGTTTCTTTCAATTGCACAATGCACAAAAAACAAATTTACTCGCAAATGAATTCATTTGTCAAATGACGTGTCATGGAACACTTGAATGAAATTATAATTATTCTTGCAAATTTAGTTGCTGTTGAAACAATTGATTCTTTTAAATTAAAAAAATTTGAATTAGCAGGAAAAGTAAGTACATTCTGACATTTACTTAGTGTAGCGACCTTGGATGAGGTACAAAAATACCGTTAACAAAATACCTGTAAACGTTACTAATTTACAATTTTTGTTATATCTTACCGATAAAATTATTTCATCTAAAGGTTACCTCTTCCATTTACCGGTATTTTAATAACGTAACCGTGCGCATGGCATTGAATGACACTATTCGCCTTATCACTACTAGTACTAGGTACTTCGAAGGGTACTGCAAGTACCAGAGCAAGTGCTAGGCAAATGTTCTTCATCTTGTTTTGCACAGTGCTAGCGCCTAACGAACGCCTAAATGTAAATAAATATTTAACGCAAACGAGTTATTTAATAATTTTTATATTTTTTACCGTACATATTTTACCTGTAAAAATAGTTACCCGATAATTACCGCTATTAATCAAACAATAATGTTATTTGAAGTAAAAACGTTATTTTTTCGTTTATTATTTTGTTAGTTCCGGAATCGATATTGGTTTCGGTTCCAACCCCTATGTAGGAATAATTACTTCCTGAAATATTATCTGAAATGATAAAAGTTTGCTGGTACAACCAGAAAGAATATGCTGCATTGTGGAAGAATAGGTTCAACTTAGCAATATTAAACGTGAACGTGTGTTAGTAAAACATAGCAACGCTTCGAATGTAGGTAATATTCGACACACTCGACCGGAAAAACTTAAATTGAGTCGTTCGCACAATCATTTTGCATATTCCCACCCAATGCAATTGTCATTTCCACCTATGCCACACCTATATGAGCGTTTCCATCCAGTTCTGCACATTTTCACCATTTCCCAACCTAGTTCAGCAATTCCCATTGCGTTCAGACGTAATAAAGTTGTGATAGTTTTGAGGATATATCTATAGAAATTCAACAGGATCGAAATGGAATTGTCGCCATATGCGCTGCATGTTCTCAACGTACACCCACCCAGTCATTGCTGATGCTAGTGCAAATATATGTTTAAAATGTTGGAAGAGCCTAACATCGAGCATCACTGCATGCGCGATATAAACCTAACATTAATCAGAATCATATTCGGTGACATTTAATGCTAACTAATTTGTGTGTAACGAGAATTTCTCTCTCTCCCTCTCTCTCTAATTCTGAAACGTACAAATGACGTGATATATGATACCTACTGTTCGGATGCTGTGGGGATGCACACGCGTAAGCACATCGCAACCTGAATCATTTTGTTGATACATCAGAGTCGCATCGGCTATGTGAAAATACGTACATTGTCTAGTCGCAACGACATCCCTTTATCAGATTTATTATTTGTTTTGTTTGAAATAGAAACAGAAACAAAGATACGACGCCATCCAGCATATAGAGAAATAGATGTTAGAGGGGTGACGGCACAGTAAAGTTGGACCGAGGAAGCCTTAACTGTGTGTAGCAAAGCTCGCTTGCAGTTGCTTCGGTTAAGTTGCACAAGAAGACTAAAACGTAACGAATTTTCGAAAGCCGGAGGAGAAGAGAAGCGAAACTTTACAATGGGGGTATGTATAATGGTATCTAACAACAACAGCATACTATTACTAACACACAAGAACGAGAGCGGGTCGACATTACAAAATGCATTATTTATGTTTAAGATAAATGGAACTGCGACGAAATTAAGTCGATCCGGTTTGAATTAAGCAGTTTTCCGCATGGGAATTTTTGTAGTTAAGACCGCCCGCAACATACAACAAACTTCAAGAAAAGTAATTTTTGCTGATGACTACTATAGTACATATAATATTATTTTATAGTATAATACATATATTAAATAAATCGTGACGGGTTCGCACCGGACAACTTTCCGACCATATCCACTACGATTTCGTAGAACTCGTCGACCATAAAAGTAATGTTGATCGGAAAGTGGACAATTTGTGGACAATTTCTACTTTCCGATCAAAAAATACTTTTACGGTCGACGAGTTAAAGGAAGTCGTAGTGGATATGGTCGGAAAGTTGTGCGGTGCGAATCTGTACTAATTTATTTAATTTCGATGACGACTAACGTCAGTTGTAATATTTATAACAATATCCTTCCTATGTTGTCAATTTCGAGTGTCAGCGTGATGGAGAGTTGCGTTAGCAACATTCTTATATTCTAATCTTGTGCTGGTAAGTGTTATGGGATTGTTGAAATGGTAGCACATATCTACCAAACCATTAGGTTTAGAAGAAATTTTGATGGCAAATCAAACTAATATTTTGAGAGCCAATAAATTTCTTCTTTAATGGCCGATTCGCCTATTGTTTATATTTACTCCAGGTGCAACTAGGGGAACAGTTGCAGATACCAAATTTCAGTCCAATACGATGCTTGGTTTGCCCGCACTTTTGTACACACACGCAACACACACACACAGACACACGTACACACATCAGACCAAAAAGCCGATTTTTGACCTAGGGTCAACGGATCTCCACGAATCAAGGAAAAGTAAGACTTTGATTTTTTTCTGATTACCTTACTTTCCTAAATCTACATACCTACGGTATGTGGCCGGAAAGTAAAAAATACTTTTCAAGTATATCATTCAGTAGATGATTCACGTTGTATATTTAATTGATGGGATTGCATCTCAATATATTGACACAATGTTTAAACATTTGAAAATTTGCAATTTAAATATCTTTGGATTTAAAAACTCGATACACTCTACAATTTTATTAGCTCTAATTCTAAACTCGCATAGTTTCCCTAATAAGAGAAATCATACAAGATATGTTGTCAAGGCTTTTAATTTTACGATTTTCAGTTTTTGCTAATAAAAATAAATAAACAAATGTATTTTACCAGTGCCATAATATGTCACACTGCAGTTATTTTCTCTTCAGCTTTACAGGTAGTTGTTTAGTTTCCCAAGTAATTCGTAAAAGTATAGCGGCGTTAACTCTGACTGTGTTGGTTGACTTGTTAGTTATATTGGCAAAACGTGACTGAAGGCGACTGAACTGTTTTAAAATCACTCCTATAGGCGTCTAATGTTATTTTTCCTGGAACAAGCTTCAAAAGCTCTTCTTCCACTTTATCCACGTCGCGACTTTCTTCGCTCGCTTCCCAAATTAGATTATCGAATCGGTTGGTTTTAGATATATAAGTCCTTGAATGTGGATGAAACTCTCCATCCTGTGGGTAGAAGTTAAGTGAGAGTGTTGTTTCCAAAGTATAGCGATGAGTAAATGCGATGTCTATATTCATCCTTTCATGAACTAACACATTATCGGTAACTGTGTATAACCAGGGAACACAAAAAGTTAAGTTTGTAAAATATTGCAAGTACCGGATGATCGACAAACATGAATAATTAATACTTATTTTTAAATTTATTTAAGTTCCAATTCGGTACAATAATTTTTGAGAAGTAAGACTAAGTTTTTATTCGAAACTATTACAAAGTCGCTTAAATAAACATAAATGTTCCCAATAATCTTCAGATTCTGAAAGAATAAGAACTTCCGGTTTTCACGGAAATGAGACATCAACTTTCCCCTTTTTAAATGGTAAAACTACATTTGCGATGGTACCAAACATCAATTACATTTATTTACAACATCCTGTTTAAGTGTAAAACGTACTTCCTATATTCTTCCGTATTGACCTAACATTTGGCCACAAGTTAATTAACACGGGAACATTCTGGACGCCTCTGAATCTAGGAAGAAAACAAAGCTAAAGGCAAAGCTAGACAGAATTGATGACAATGTCTCGGAATAAACTATGCATACATCCATTTCTCTATTGTTGCACTGCCTCTGAAATACTATAAGGAAACACCAACATGCAACACAAACACCGTCCACAGTAATGCAGTATCAGGGGAAGCTGGCCCTGTTAAGTAAGTTTCTCTTCCTTCCAGAATTTCGCAGTTGCAACATTACTGACTATCACATGAGACTAGCTGTGGAGACACATACGTGAACAATCAACACATAACGAGTGAAGTGAGTAACATTTCAGTGTCACTGTACTATGTAGAGTTAGACTGTATACTAGAATCCTATGTTTGTGTGCCTTTTCAAAGTGAACTGGCATTGTATCGTCTCTTCCAGCACCTAGTAGATCCAATACCAAAACAAGACCAGAAGCACCATAAGCACATCAAGCACTAACACGGAAGCTATGTTGTTAAGAAAACATTGTGCAGTGAACCTCTTCACTATACATTTTCCTTGATTACTTCGGTTTATTAGATAACGTTCCCTAGACATCTAAGATTCCACTTAGCAAATGCTTCCTCGAAACGACGACGCGTCGAACAACAAGACCTCCAGCAAAACCCCTAAATAAACCAACCGAACCCAAAGCTTTTCCTATTCGCACACTTAAACAACTTAAAAGACACACAAGTTCAAAATAGCACATTTGCTTAAATTTGCTACAAATTTTACTTCGATATAAGTCTAGTTAGGGTAAGTTTGGAATTGATATCGAAAACAAATAGTTATTTTCGCAAGCAGTTGCGTTGAGAAACTCAAAACGTTGCGAACCCAATTTTTTGCAAACACCAACAAATTACTCACAAAATCAAAATCAAATGCAAGTAAGACGTGAGGATACATCTCGAACAATCGCAAAGTTGCGAAGATTATTTTTTGCACACCCACAATCATATTTTAGATACAAATTGAATCCACCAATTTAAATCACGAAATCACTATTGCTGCATGTAAGAAGCAGAATCAAATGTCAAACGGTCCAACGTAAAACGCAAGTCACACCCAAGGTTAGACGTCGGACAATCTCACAACCTATGCAACCCAAACAACAATTGTCAGTAAAAGCATAGAACATAGAACGAGAAAGAAGGAGATAGATAGAAGTGTTACGTTATAGTTATAACGTAACAGTTTTAAAGAGAATCCCATATGCAACAGCGCTACCTTAAATTCAGTTGCATGAAAGCGTCATGACACAGTGGGTGTGCATGACATAGTGAAGTTGTATAGCACTTGAATTAAGGCCAAACTTCCAGCTCTTATCACTATACAATAAGCAAACAGAAGATTATTAATGATCATTTTGATGTTTTTTGTTTGCGTTCATACCTACGTTAATGTTAGATCAATCGAATGAAATATTGCTAGCAATTTATTATGCTTATTAATAAAGTAGCTATAATAATTGCAAACTTTATTGTTAATTACTCATATCGTTTGCATCAGTATTTAGTTACCATTTTATTTTAATTATTTTCTGAGTGAGTACCTACTAGGGAAGTATAACGATTCACGCAAAATTGATGAAATTTCATGGCTGGTCAGCTCTGTGGACCTCCACCAACACATTATTACAATTCAAATTTCAACTCAAGCACGCGTTGCGCAAAAGGAGTAGTTCATAATTGCATTTAAAAAATGCAAAATATTAACAATGCCGGATGATAAACCCACTTTCTATTAAAAAAATGGAAATATTTTATGTATTTTTTCGTGTTCATTCAGTTGTTACTACACTTATTATTATTTAACGATCGTTTCAAGAGAATATATATTTTGTTTGAAGTATGTAGTTGTTGTGACGCCCCCGCTACGAGTGTACTGCATATTAATGACTGTGCTACATTAAACGTTGACGATTATTTAAAATTCTATGTGTACGCGACGTTAAACAAACAATTATTAATTAATGTCATACATAATAATATGCCAGAGTCAAGCATGAGGCATACATCTCAATGTCCTCTATACATCCTCGTATGTACAAGGTACAACAACTTCGCATGTAGACTCTCTAATTTGTGCATTTGTTGGTTTGTTTTGTATGTAAAACTCTATTTAATTGTGCGATCATAATTTTCCTGTCACGTTCAACATGAGCAGCACATGTCTTTTTATATTGCGTTATTGTCAGGACCATAATTTCTTCTGTACATCAACAAACTGATTTTGGTATTCGTCTAGCCTTGGGATTCGCCCAGAGTTTGGAGCAACAAGTTTATCTCACCTGCTTTTAATGAAATACAATTCATTAAAAAATATTTCATAGGAAATTATATTGTCTCAAATAAATTTCATTAGTTTGAGTATACCGTATTGATTTTCATATTTTTCTTATTTTTTCTGTGACTTTTGAAACTACCAACGTCCAAGCGTATCTTGGAGCAGTTCTTTTCACAATTTATGTAATAACTGGACGTAATTGGCCTGT
Source organism: Liometoxenus newtonarum (assembly GCA_030264535.1). Lineage (NCBI taxonomy): Eukaryota > Metazoa > Arthropoda > Insecta > Coleoptera > Staphylinidae > Liometoxenus > Liometoxenus newtonarum. Next base: position 14,090 of record JARJEB010012070.1, on the reverse strand, counting down.
AAAACTCGGAGCGTTGTACTTTCGTTGGAGTAATAGGAATAAAAACCGGCGAGTGGCTGTAACAAGGATCAAATTGTATGGGAATGCAGTGACCATAGGTTTAGATTGTGTTTATTTCCTATTTTAGTCTTCGTAGCCATGTTTCCAGGAGTATATTCTTTTTCTACAGGAAGTTACAAGAGAGTTATTGTCTACAGAGTGTTACAAAAACAACATAAATTGGGAGTAAAAAAACGTTGTTTCTAAAATTTGTTTTATTCTTCTAAAATTTAATCCTTATTGCTTTATTGCATTTCAAAAAAGCAGCTCCTTCTACAAGAACTGAAATTATGCAACAATGGAAGTTTTACAACTTCATGTGCTTTTTACAATCATAACGCACTGATTTGGCAGAGAAAAGATAGCTACTGAAAGGGTGCACATACTCACTGTTAAAATAAATATCAACTTTTCATGATGACGGTTCTAACGATCGAATGCGTGTTTTAAGATCCGTAGATTTTGAAATTGACACTTTAGTGTCTAGACTCTGGTCTATAGAGCGCAAAGGATTTCAAATACAGAGCATGCCGAATGATTTGAGGCATTGCCACGCTATGCGTTGGGATCAATTTCTTGATATAACTATTTATGAAACACTCAGTATCCGTTTATATTGCCATGTTAGATGTTGGAGGGCGAGTGCATTACTGAGGGTAATGGGAGTGCGACGCGACACTAACTGTCTTACAGTTATTGTGAAATCGTGAAATGTGGAAACTACAACCCTGAGCCTAATGGAAAGCACTTGGATTCACTCATGGAGAAAATAATACTACCTACTGGAAGTAATTTAGAAATTTGTAGATAGGTTCGATATATTTAGAATCAAATCGATTTCCTTCCAAATCCTTTCACTACAGTGGATGTAAATAATAATTTCTAATTCTAGTTAGTTAATAAATGTTTATTTGACACAAATAATGTTTGTAATAGGAATCCTTTAAATAAGACACTACGACAGGTCTCCCAAATGTGGCAATTTTCAAGAAGTAGTAAGCAAAACGAACGATTAGCCCTTAACAAAAACCTTCAGTTTGTAGGTGAATTTCATTAAACGTGTAATCGCGAACAAACCGAATTGCAGAGATTCGGCACTGGGTTCTTCACTAAATGGGTTGAAATTGCCCTAGAAGTGAAAACGACATGGTGTCTATTTCGGATGTTGAAACTTCAGGTTTAGGCCTGTAACAACGTTATTAATTAAACCAAATCCATATTTAGTAATATCAGACAGCTAGTAGGTAGTTGTTAAATTCATTCTCTACCTTAAATGCCATCTAGTTCTGATTAAATCCGTTTGTGACCCTTATTCAAGAAAATTTAAGAAAGCATACAAAAGCATGAAATATTTCCCATAATATATTTTTGTATTAACAATATTGAAATATATTTTTTCAAAAATCTCAATTCAAAATTTAAATGACAAAGCATTATAACTTTTTTTTCATGCATAAGTATTTGTGACATAAACACAACAGGGTTTGTTAAAGACGCAGCGAGTCTGTCCTCAGGCAGTATGATTTAACGTTGGTTTGAATTTTCAGCTTGAGAAGTTTGAGAGCTTTTGACGCAGTGCTTTGCGCGGATCTCCACATCAAGCATTTAATTGCGACCACCATTTTCAAAGCATCTCAAACTTCAAAGTGAAAAACATTTGGAGCTTAATCGATTTCTCTTGACGCCTCGCCAGTTAAACCTCCACCGTACCGCTCGTTGCTCGTTTGCTAACCAAAAAATGTTGCCTACCAAACAAGTTCAACTGGGCTAAACATTATAACTGCTCGCTAGGCATCTGCCGCAAAGAAATTATATGTAGAAATTCGAAATAAACCGCTTGGGCTGACCTACATCGTGAACATGGGTACACGCGGTCGAAACACGGAAAACGGTTTAGAGAGTAACGACGAACAACTTAACAATGACTATAGTAGTCCACAGTTAGAGCACCCACCCCACTATGTAGTGTAATGTTTGGTAGTATTAATAGTTTTTTAGGTGCATGGACAGCATCATGTTGGCGTGGGAGAAATAGTAAAGAAAAAAATTAATGCCCGTTTTGCAAGAGTGGAGCCTATGTGCACTAACGGCTTTTTCGCAGTTGTCATTGATGTGTTGTTGCATCCCTTACGCTTTAGCCCACTACAAATAGAGCATCGCATGCACCGACGGGAAAAGTGCGGAGCTGCTTTTTCACCGTCTCATTGCGCTCCGTCTGTGGTAATTCAGCTTGTTGAGAAAAGTGTATTGTTCTGTAGTTGCGGCAAGAGGCCCATTGCGCTACAACGAATACCACTCAGCTGTGGCTGAAAGAGACGCTAGGCGCTCTCTATAAACTTCGTCCTTCATTCGTATTTCGTTTTCCGTTTTTCTCATAAAACAACTGGTGTCGACAGACGTCTCCCACATAATTTTAAACCTAAACCATGAAACCTCATAAGATAGCCAGTCATTCATTCCTTCGTTCCTATTTGTATATTTATACTAGGTCTTTCAGAAAAAGTTAAGAAATAGATTAAATAGAACTGAAAGCATAATATAAGAATAATTAAAGAAGAGGAGCAGCGTGCTTTCGGAAACTTAGCCGGATTCGGTGAATTTACTCAGAAACTTACGCAGTGATGACTCGCTCAGTAACACGGAATAATGGTGTTGCTTGCCAAGAATGCCTGGCAGGGTTTTGACCCAATCGGATGCCCAGTGTGAATTATGTAAACTCGGGAAATTGAATTTTGGGCTCTAGCCTTAGGTTCAGGTAATGAGGTTTTGTTATGCCCAACCTGGTAATAACCTAGGGTTGCTCAATTGCTGGTAAGCAACCCAAAGTGAACGAGTTTAATTTTAGAGGACGTTGTAATGGCTCTTGTGGTTCACAAGAGGTCCCGCCTCCCCACGGAGTGATTCTAAGAACGTCGCGTCTCTCGGAAGCGGCGGCTAAATTGGGCTGACAACAGTTGAGGTTGCATGGCGGAATAAATACGCAAAAGAACTTGCAGATGTTGAACATTGCTCGTTCTGCGGAATTCTGACTTAGTGGCTATGACTATTACCGCCAATGGCTGAGAGTCGCAGGTTCGCTCAATCTGTCTGTCCAGCTATTAATTGCGGAGAAATTTGGTGGGGCGTCTGACTAGTCCTGAGCTTGGTAGGAGGTACAAATCCGATAACAGTTAGGTGCTTGTCCTTTAGTTCGGTGGAAGGGATTTATCCCCAGAAGCCAACGTACTATATAGTAGCGATTATTGGAGACTAAGAAGGATAGACCCAGACTTGAGCGTTGCAGGGATGCACGTGCAAACCACGGCAACATCTATGGGTTTCATGGGTATCGACACAGGAGCATACCAACTATAATATTCTTCGTGAACTGTGAAAAGATGCTGGAAAGAGGAGAAGAGCGAGATAGAGATGTCAATATGCAACCACCAAAATTTTCAAAATTTCTAAGGAGTGCGTAACACTGAAGGGGCGACCAGAAGGAAACCCAGGGCCCTGTCAGTGTTTCCGTGCGGGTGCTACCCCATCCGATCAGGATGCCATAGCCGCATAGCGTATCCGTCTTATTGTCCATATGAAGAGTGAACCTGAACTTAGAGGTATTTGACTTATAACGCAATACTTATTGTGCTGTGTGACAGATTTAAGGTAATAGAGAAATGCAAAGTGCGTTCAATTTTTTTGACTTTTTCTTGCAGGTTTCAGAATCAACGTGCAAACTAACACGTGTTGAAGAATGATTGAGTTGTTCTTGTGTATACCCCCATTGTAATCTGTAGAATGCTCTAAGACAAGTTCCATAACTACGCTCCTGTGACCCAGGATTGTATAGTATAGATTGATTAGATTTCGTCTAAAAATAAAAACCCATCCATGGTGTATTGTTGTTACACTAAGTCTTCCATTTATCATTAGTACGCCGTTGCACATAAAACAAATTAATGTAGACTTGCAGTACTTGCAGGTTTTCTTCATCTGGATGATTGTTTGGTTGCCCCAGCGCATTTTTCCCTCCTTTGTTCGGTCATACTTTTTGTCAGTTTTGAATAATGCATATGCGGTTCATATTTTTGGTATATTACGTCAAAGGATGTAAATTTTATGTACACGTGCCGTTTAGATAATTCGAGGGTTGGCTGCCTTAGGGTGTATATATACGGTATAGGGTGAAAGGAATATGTTTAGATATGGTAAACAAACGTTCATAGGAACGTTGTATTACATTGTTGTGCAGGTCGTTTTGTCGATTGTCTCGTTCTTTTCGAGAGTGTACTTAGGTACTTGCCTTGAAGCAAAGTATCGAAAAATCCCGGGGCCATTTCTCAGTAGCTGAGTTTGCAGAAAAACACGCGGATGTCATGTATGCGCTCCTTTGTAGATAGACCCACTATCTCGTCAGAAATAGATATATTGTAAATTGGACGGTAGTGTTCATATTTCCACAAAAGGGCAAAGTACATAAAAATGCGATGCACACAAGCACTGCTTTTCTGATTATCGCTTTACAATATGAATTAATAATTTTCAAAACCTCAAATTTACCAATTGTAATATTATTATAGTATGACCTGAGCTATGAATTGATATTTCAGACTTTATTTGAAGGTTAATTCTAATAGTCACCGCGGTATGGTACATAGTATAGTCCCGCACTAAAAGATGGTGCGTCTAATCCACCCCATGTGTAATTTAGTTGGTACACGATCGGAAACGCTGTATTAATTTATAAATAAGAAATGTACTTACTGCTATTAGAAACAATCTACTTTCAGAGAATACGCTCAAACATCCAACGGCAGCACCAATAATCATTACCAACGAGGCGAAAATAAGTATATAATTGCCAATGTAGAATTCTTGCAACTCCAGATCTCGTACCCATTCTCCAAGACCTGGATCGAAACATAGCCACATGCTCAAGGCGAAGATTGCAATGGCCAGCATCTGAAACGCAAATGATGTTGATTAAACCCTCTCTTCGTAAACTTTCTTATTTTCATGCGTCTGAATCAAAATTATTAAATATAATTAAATTAATATTAAAACGCATCAAATATAGATAAATTATATAGAAAAATATAAAATATAAAATGTTGCTCCTAGTCCTATGAGAAGAAATGTCTAAATTTTACGAATTCAAAATTTATCGTCGTCGCTTGTACGTTTAACGTTGGGTCATCACTTCTCTCGCAGTGGCGGACATGCAATGTCAAACCCGGAGGCGAAATAGGCGCAAGATAAATCGTGCACGTCGTCGTTGACATATGACAATGGGAGGCTCTCTCATCGCTCGACACCATGTGTGTAAAAGTAAATAGATGGGTATACGAGAGAATGTGGGGACCGACGACGAAGTTACAGCACCGTGATAAGGTTACGCTGATTGCTGGGAAATTCCAGTGGATGGGCCAAAGCTTTGGAATTTTGTTACCTATCCAATATTACTGTCACACAATTTATAATATACATATAAGTATTCAAATGTCGCCACGTATATCCTACATCAAGAAAGTCCTTAAAAAAGTAATTTTTAAAATATTAGTTATTAAATGATGAAAAAAGTAATCCGTTTGTTTTATTAAAATAAAGAATTGAATAATGAAATCGTGTATCCTCATTTGTAAATCCGAAAGCATTTTAATTAAGTTCGCTTTTTGTGTTCGGCCAAAAAAATAACACAAACTGGAACAGCTCGCTGTAAAACAATGAAATTTGAATGTAGCGAATAATTAAATCGAATGAGCATAGTAAAATTTTAACGGTAAAAGTCGTCGTCGCTTGTTGGAACCGTTCTTTTTTATGTTCAACTGCGCACCGTAATAAAACAGTAGTTTTTCTGATGGAAAATCGTGCAAAGTAACTTTGAACCATATTAAACCAAGTGTTTAAAATTACTTCACATTATGTACTAAACTAAAACGCAGTGTAACAATCACACTTTAAAAAGTAAACATGATACTTTTGTCATGAAAATTGCTTAACAAATATGTAATAATAATTCTGTTTAACCAGGTGTTGCTGTATGCAGTCTTTTTGACAACGCCTTGTAGGTCAGGAGAATGCAGTGCTTGAAATAGTTCTTGAAATAGGTTGTTTCAAAACGACGAACAAAAGTATTACGCTATAACAAACGGACACTGGAAAACTGAAAAAGAGATGCCTTTTCCTCATCCTTTTATACCGACACAATTCCAACCCAGCCTTCCACTGTTACTTGTAACCGAACTAGCTGAAGTTACGGACGGATATACAACGAACAGTGAAGCGAAGACAATTCCGACACGTACACCATTAATGTCTGGCGCTGGCGGGGTTTGTAAAACGAGTGAACGTCCTAAATCCGTTTAAAACTCTGTGTATCTTCCATTTCAGTAAAGATGACATCCGCAATAAATAAACTTTATTATTAAGCTTGCGCATGGAAGAATTTTTTAATTTGGCGTCGACATCTCGTACCGATTTGAATTAACTCAATTAAGAATACGAAGAATTTGTTAAGTTTATTTTGCTTTATTGCGCTTAGATAACTAAGAATGTGTAAGAATAAATACGAACGTGACCTATTCATTTATTCCTTACTTGGCGCTTGTTATTTATTCTGTAAATAATGCAAACATAACTTGAATTGGACAAAGTAGCTAGCGAGTACGGCAAACGTTCAGCAATGAGAACTCCCCCAACAACATTCGTTGTTGTTTGTTAACAATGGGAATGTGGCAACAAAATAGGAAACAAGCAAAGCAGCATATGAATGAAACTAGTCTGCACGAACACAAAGTGCGCCATTTCCTTTTATGATTTATTTCGCCTCAAATTGAAAACGTCATTTTTAAATGAATATTTTTATTTATGTTTGCGAGATAAATCCGATCCAAAGCACATAGCAGGAATAGCAATTTTGCAATAGGCAAGCCATGAGCCGTACTCGTTTATTCAGCGCCGAAATTAAATCAAGCGTCTCTGGGCTACTATTCCTTCTAGCAGATTTGCATGTATGTATACATGTTTTTTGTATTTTTGTGTTTCCATTTTAAACAATTGAATATGGAATTCGATGGAATAGAATAATATTACTACATCTGCGGAAAACAATTCGTGTTTTTTTTTCGCTTTGCTTAAAGTCCCGTTTATGATTTTTTTATCTGAAAGTTTGTGAACTATAAGTAATATGTACTTAAAATTGAAGAAATGTAAATGGAAATAAGGTAAGTGTTATGTAAAAGCAGGAAGGACGATGGTAATGAATATGAAGAGAGTACCTTCTTGATAGAAATTGTGTGCGATAAGGCGCTTCAGCTTGAAAAACTGAACAGTGGGCGACAGGACCTAATGAGAAAGAACTGGGTAACAAATGTCGGATTAAGAAACGTACTTTCGTCGGGCATGAAATAGACGAAACGAAAGTTAGGAATTTCACTGAATGAAATAACGAAACGAAGAAATTATGAAACGGATAAAGAAAATTCAAGAAGTCTAATGTAAAAGCTGGAAGCTGAAGCTGTATTTGTAATTAAAGTGAATGAACATGCACCCAGATATAGTATATTAAATTTTCCTACGTTAACATTCACTGGCAGTTTTATTATTAGATCCTTCGCAAAATTTTTAATTTTTGAAATGTGGTTACGTATGTTTTAAATGCCAAGAACATTTATTTATGATAATACGAACAACCAACTCATGGATCGTGTAATCTCATATTCTTCTCAATTGTCAGTTCAATTCTCCAAAGATCCGTTACAATCCCCGAGCTGAATTCGAATCCCGTAATTCTACAGTCAAACCGACCTGATTGCGTGAGATGAAAACTATAGCAGAATTGAATTAGGGAAGTTTGCCACGTTTGGGAATATTTCGGAACTGTTGTATATCTTTAGCTTTCGCATACTATAGAACCCCTTTAGTATACGTTAGAAATGCAATATCCAAAAAGGGCTAGTTACTCACACAAACCGAGTTTATAAACGTATTGGGTGGCACGCCTTGCAGATATTTTTGCTAATATACACTCGGCTAGTGAAAGTTACTATAGTTAGTGGCAAGGCCGGACTACCTTTTGCAGAGTCCTGTCCCTTAAATCACAACCACAAATTGACCTTGCAATTTGTTTTTTCCTAGAACATTTCTCTATGTCCTACCCAATTTCAATAAGATTAACATTCACTTTTGGATACTAATGCGTAGCAATGCCAATTCACATAGTAGAAGAAAACATTAGAACAACTAACCTAAATATATTGGGTTTTACGTGTATGCAAAACGTCTGACATTGTTTCTCATCCCTTTTCCTGCTAATATAAAACCGATTATTGATTAAGACCCTGGTTCGCCCATGATACTCTTTAGGTTAGTTCCTATGAAATAGTAGGACGAGTATATAATAGAACGCTGATGATGGTGTATTTGGTGGGTTTGGGAAGCTCTGAACTCCGAGCGTAGCTCTCATTATAGTCCAAAATGGACCGATTACTGCTGTAATTGCTAGTGACCATAATAAAGTGCTTCCATGAGGAGTAAATGAGGCAAGCAATCGCGACATCGGGCGCCTAGAAATTCCCTACCCGTATTGGTAAATCTCCATCAGACCTCAATCTCGTTATTTCTACCCTCGAACATTTGATCCGAATAGAACAGATGATCGGATTTCAAGATTAGATAAATAACATGCAGCAATTTCATATCAAATGACGAACTTACTAGAAATAAAGAGTTGTTTTGAAATAATTAAAAGCTCACTCCAAAAGTGTAATTTTAAAAGTGGTCACCGTCACAGTAATGCATTTGAATAAATCTTGGAATAAAACGTATGTTCTATTTTTGCCTGAAATATAATTTTCAGTGGCCAAGAAATATTTTTTTGTTTTAGAAATTTGCAAATTCCTCACAGATTTTTTTTTTTCAAGTGTACTGTAAATCGGGCATTGTTCGTGAGATTTAGATTGCTAGATGGTTAATTGAGAAAGTGTCAAGGGAATTCGATGGGAATGGGGAATTTAGGGTTTTTGAATGAAATCTGCTGGGAAGCTAAAATAATAATGCTTTAATAAGTGCCAGGTCAGCAAAATAACGGGCTGGAAAATGTACGTACCAGCTAACAAGCAAGACGATATTTAATTATGTCGTTCCATATATTTATAACATAAGGTTACTCTTTAGCTTTTCAATGTTGGCCTAACATTTCGCAACTTCTAGCAGTGTGGGTCTGCCGTTTGGTATTCTCAACAAACATGGGAATTTTCAATTTCCTAAAGCCAGTTTGTTTCCTAATACGTTGTGGAAAGTTAATTTAGCAGTCACCCACTCTTGGAATATTGTTTCAGCTTTTGAGCTTTTCATTCTCGTCATTTCGTAAAGAGATTGAAGTGTCAAAGTTAATTGCAAAATGCCTTCGAATATAATATTTTCTGTGTGAATCAACTTTTAATGCATTTCTGTTAATGTTTATCAAGTTCGACTCTCATAGACTCTAATGCGGGCCTGTGGCGGAATAGACAGATATGGCACCACCATGACCCCGACATCCTAACATGGGCCCCAGGCCAGGATCTCCGGCGGGCCCCAATTCTAGTGCTGACCTAGACACGACGTGTCACTCTAGTCCTGGGCCTAGTACTCCACAAACTATGTAGGTATTATCCCCAATTATAAGATATTGAAAAAAGTTATCATTCTTTTGTTATTTCTGGAAAACCTTATAAATCTTTGAAAACGATTAATACTGTATCCTGAGTTTAAAAAAAAATAGCAACGTGAGATTTGAGAAGGGTTGCGGAGTTCAGGATTTAAAATAATGTATTAAAGACAGATAAAATATGGATTTTGGGCGGTCGTGAAAAGAACGGTGCCTATGGGAAACGAACCAGCGACAGAGTGTAGCTCTAGAGTAGAATGTTGAGCATGGCAGGTTCAAGATTAAAAAACTTCCTTCACTCAATCTTTGAAGTGGCAGAGGGCTTTCTGACTGAGACTAAGAGCGAGTCTGTTGGCGAAAATGCCGGGAACCCCACAAATGTTCGTCCTTTCGACGTCAGCATGCTGCTCTTGCAATATGAACTATGGTGAAGACAGTAACAATAATCCTACTAAGGACCTGAAAGTCATGAGTCAGAGTGGGAACAAGAACAGTATAAACGAATATGTTGGACTAACACGGGGAGGGAGCCATATTCCGAACCTATTTATTCTTCGTTTTTTTTTCGTCTTTCGTTTCCACTTTCTAAATGAAATCTTTTATGATTGATAGACTAAGCTGAAATGTTCGCCAATTGTCAATATGATGATATTGGTTGACCGTTTTATATTTATAGCTTGGCAAGTAACCGGAAACTTTCGGTTTATCTATCACGGCAGTAGTTTTACGTATAAATAGGAGAGACAAACATGAACTAGATAGGCTAAAATTCTCCGATGGTGGAACTAACTTATTAATGTTAACAGGAAACTGGAGATTAAACAGAAACTAATATGTGATTTTAAAATTAGTTTCACGATCGGAGAATTTTGCGCGTCTAGCCCAAGGGAGTTGTGCGAAACCGTACAGAATTTCTGTATAAAATACGGCTCTGGATCGTACCTATTATTAAATTCGTCCTTCAGACCTATTTTCAATACAGCCTTTTATGCATGCTCCAATATGTTCTATAATCTATATCATTTTGTATAATGGAGAATTCATAGATAGATAATATTTGCAGGGCTTGTATCCGGTAAATAATAATGGTAAAAAATTACCGGTAAACGTTATTATTTTTGAATTTTCTTTATTTTTTTACCGATATGGGTATTTTAATAACGTTACCACGCGAATAACATATTTTCACATTTCTACGTTAAAATTCACTTATAAAACCAAATGTTTAATGCAAACGATTTTTAAAAATTTTTCCGGTAATTTTTTACCGGTAATTACTGGTAAAAGAGTTACCGGTAATTACCGGTAGGTAGGTATTAATTAAACAATATTATTATTATTTTATCGTTAGTACCGGAATCGATATTGGTTTCGGTTCCACAGCCCTGACTTTACGTCATCGACCATCGTATTTGCAAATTTATACATTCTAAGTTTACTATTACTATTAGGCATGAAGTATGAAATACTTCCGCAACAGATTTCGATCCAGTATTCTTCTGAGCCGGATGACGAAATTCCTATGAGGAAACTTTCATGGAATTTCATAGTTTCACTTTCACGGTTTGTGCCTAGCTCATCTCATCAGTGAAAACGAAAACGAAAAGGAAAAGTAGCTAAAAGTAAACTGGAAGCAAAAATTAACTATAGAAATATAGGTAGGTATGAGCAAGCAGAATGCCATCAGGCTTGTTTGATGTAGTTTCAAATTAAGCTAAAGAATTTCTCCGAAAATAACTCGTTCAAATTTCATAAACAGTTTTCCTAATTGACGAATTCTTGCTAAATTAACTAATTCGAAATGTATTTCGATTTTTCAAACTTGTGACATAAGACATAATCCACCCCTTTCGCATTTCGAAAAAGTGTACTTACATTGACTATGGTCGATGTATGAGTGAAACTTACAAACTAATACGACCGATCGACGTAAGCGGCTTAACACCGAACATCGTTGCTTCCAGCTTCCAGCTTGAACTGTTCAACTCTTATCCAACTTATCTATCCGACCATCGACTAGGACTAGGAGCTAGGACTAGCACTAAGACTACTGCTACGAGTACGGCACGCGCTTACTGGTGCTTGAACTAAAACTATCGCCAAGCTAGCTAGCGAACACTAAATGCTATTACTGGCGACTCAACGCTAATACCATTTAAGTGCGACGTGTTACTCATTTCCAATTAGTTTTAAATGCGAGGGATATGCTTAATAACAATATAATTGCTGTTGCTTTATCGTCTGTGCTTTCACTTTTGTTTGCTAGGATCGGCACTTTGCTAATTCTAATCCAGAACAGCTGATTTGAGATCAGTTCATCATGCATCGCTTATCTTATGACGTCCTGACCTACTTCTTGGATTGCTGATGCAATAATATTGCGAGATTATGCAATAGCAAATAAGTATTGCATCAGAAAAGTTGGGATGTCACACACTTAATATATTGACTTGAGAGATTATGTTTCTCATGACATGATCGTGTAGCGAAGGTTTTTGACAAGTATAATCAACTAAATCAACGAATAACTTATGTAAATACATACGTACGTCTTTCAAGCGTTGCCGCGTGAATATTTCATCGCCTTAAATGTGCCACTTGTTACCAAGTTGGGATGATGCAACGCCAAGTGTTGGTTAATGACTAATGACTAATTTATCGAAATATATTATTGAAAGTGCTCTTGATGGAGGTTGTTTACTCACTTTGCTTGAATTTATACAGCTCCTGACTCGTGAGTTACGAGTTACACGATTACACTATTCTATTAGATTTTCCAAACAAATATATTTTAATATATTCTGCATATCTGGAAAGCAAATTAAATTTCTATTCGAAGATAAATATATGAAGAAAAATAACGAAAGAAATGGAAAGCTTCAAAAAGCGAAGCAAGCATCATAAATAAGAAAATATCAAGCAAAGAAAGTAAGAATTTGTAACATTGAGAACTGTGAATTACTGCCGTCTTGCCGAAAGAAAGAAATAAAGAAAGAAAGAAGAAAGAAAGAAATAAAGAAAGAAAGGAAGAGAGGAAGAAAGGAAGAAAGGAAGAAAGGAAGAAAGGAAGAAAGGAAGAAAGGAAGAAAGGAAGAAAGGAAGAAAGGAAGAAAGAAAGAGAGAAAGAGAGAAAGAAAGAAATGGCTGAAAGAAATAATAGACGGTGCGGAAAAAGATGAATCGAATGATTAATTCCGAGCTCTTTACGTTTTTTCACTCATCAACCAGCAGATGGAAAATTTAGAAAGAAGCAAATGAATTTCGTAAGATCAAAGATGAGGTTAGGTATAAATGTCAATTTGACTAGCTGTCCGGTGGGTATACGGTACGAAAAAGGAGCGTTACTAATCGAAAGGACAAAATAGATCGTTTAACGTGATTTGAAAAACCGAACAGAAAATTGGGTAGGACTTATAAGCAATGGAGTATCAGAAAGGATATTGAAGGGACAATAGCAATGAGGAAATAGACAAAGTTTCAAAGTATTCGTAGCGCAGTATTATGGCTGAGTTCCATTGAAGCGACAAAGCAAAGCAAACCTTTTTCTGGCAAAAAAGAAGTGCCGGACAAGTAGAAGCGAAAACCAATTCAAGGACGATTGGTTCCTACGACTTGTACGACAAGAACCTTATCGTTTTTCTTCGACTATATACAATTACATATATGTATATATAGGTAGGTACGTAACGTAACTTTGTTTTCTCGTCACAGAGCCGGGCCCAAGAAGAACAAAAGTATTGTTTCCTCACTCAATCACTCTTTGGTTCCAAGTTCCAATGTTCTCAACTCCACATCTTCGTTTTGTCTCACTCATTCGCCTCTGCTCTCTGCTTACTTTTATCTCCGTTTCACTTTAACGGTTGGTGAATTCGTACGGGTAGGTCGTTGGTACGAAAAGGACGGGAGAGGACAGGAATACGTTCGTTCAGTCATGGTCAACACTAATTTTCCGGTCTATTGGTGTGAGCGTAACGCTTAAATACGATGTGTCGGTTTCCACATCTGTGAACATCGACAGTGGAAGAGTTGAAGTGGCACGCACATCAATGTTACCACTGCATACAGAGGACCAAAAAAAAGGAAGTTCCGACATCCAAAGAAGAATGTTCAATGTATAGGAAAAGGAGACCCGCAATCACACTCCCCCAAAATCAAGTGTGAGGAAACTTGTGACATTGTGGTTTAGTCGCACGTCGTTTCGGTTTGCGTTTTTTTCTTCATGACGCTATTCCTTCTGTCGTCCTTCGATGTAGGTATATACCTATTTACTGCTTCAACTTATCTACGCCCTTGGTTCTCAAACTTTTTAAAGTCGCGGAACACTAAAGTCAAACATTTTTGCCCCCTGAACACCTAAATTTTAAAATCTATGCCAAAGGATCCGATTCTCAGTTTAAATTTGATGGCGCGCAGACGCCTATAC
>JARJEB010012068.1:0-31122 GCA_030264535.1 Liometoxenus newtonarum | reverse complement strand
TGTTGGTAATCCGATCTCGATATTATTTATCGGTTGAACTTCGACTTGTTTATCGAAGCTAATGGTCGATCTGCATTTTTGGTCAACAGGTATGGTAACTTTACCTTTTTTTGCGACTGCAATTGATTCTGGTATTTTCACAGATTTTACATTAGTTTCCGGAAGTAGTATGGCTCCTTCCCAAATGTTAACCGGTATCATAATCGATGTTGAAACTTCTTGTTCAAATGGTCGATAGTGCTTAGGGTTTAATCTCTGATAGAATGGAGATTGTATTTCACCTAATTGTAAAATAGAATTCTTGTAATTTATGTTAGCTTTAAGTTTTTCTAAGTCACTATTGCCTATCCGTGCATCGAAATGGTCATGCCAATCCATTTCTGAAAATTCAAATTCATGATTAATTCCGTATTCCTCGAGTAGTGGATACTTTATAATCATTATTAAATACTTTGCTTTTCAAACTTGTCAGTGAAAATGGTTTTTTAAAAAGAAATTTTTAAAAGTATTCCGAAGCAGGACCCGGATTTATTACTGAATTACTTGCTCCTGAATCGACTTATATTTTCAAATTAAATTTTGTTACTATGATAAACGGTAATCTAGTCTCAAATTAATTGCATTTATGTCGTTTATGTCGATTATTGTTGTTCCGATGCTTCTACTTGAAAACTTTCTTCATTTTCAACTTGTTGTTCCTTGTTCCTTGTCATAGTTGTCATAATATTTATTATAATGAGTATGATCTCCCTGCTCAACGGGTTCCATTTCTTGTCCTTCTTGTCCTTCCATATTAAATAGCTCCTCAGAAACGAAGTTTAGAGGGGCGGATTTTTGGAAGTAACTTTGATTTTGCGTTGGTTGATTATTACGCGTGTTTCTGAAAGTATTTGCAGTAGTCGTTGACATTGGTGTTGGATGATTCCTTCCAAAGACTTGCGAGTTAGTCGGATAATTTTGTTTATTCTGATTTGAAATTGGCTGTGGCATGTTTATTGGACCTTTGGGAAAACTCTTATTTGCATTTGCTTGATAATTCGGCGAAAAATTACGATTTTGTGGTAGCTTGTTAATATATCTGTTGAAATAATTCAAATTGCAACATCGGCGGTTTATCTTTAACACGTAAGAATTTCATAAATGATGCCTGGGTGGCATGATTGTTGAAACGCCCGCATTCGTATAAGCTGACCTCAAGTGTATCACACTGGTGTCCAAAAGATGAGTGCAGTATGATTCTAAAATTCCTGCTTTTGCGGTAGAAAGTGCTTGACTTTCATACATTCTTAACTTATGTTGCTTTATATCTACATTAGCTTTTCGTAAATTTACATGTTCTGTGAGAGCACGAAGCTTTTGTTTAATTCGTTCAAAGTATACTTCGAAAGTCTCGTTCGAAAATTGATAACACGTAGTTAAATCGTGGGATAATAATTCTTCGGAACGCGGATCACCGTATTTATTGGTAAGCGCGGCTTTTAGACTTATCCAAATATCGCAATTCGAACTTAACAATACTTCTCTTGCTTGACCCTGTATCCTCTCAAACACTCTCAAACAAAATCGAATTAGATAAAGGACGGTCAGGCTTTAGCAAAAGGTCGGAAAACTTTTCAGCCTGCCTTAGAAAAAGCGGTAGGTCCTTAGAACTACCATCAAACGTTGGAACTAGTTCCTTAACAAGTTGAATATCAGTATTTGATAGTTCAGTCATATTGTTGAAATTGCTTTCTCTAATTAAATTTTGATTCAAGCTTTGAATCGGACTTCGGCTTCTATCCCTTCTTGACATAGAATTACAACAATCAATCTTTGAGTATTTGAATCGGTCGTAGTCCGATAAAACTTTGATAGTAATTATTATTAAAGTTTTATGTTATCTTATTTAATTAATTGCTAATTTATTAATTAATATTTTAATTAATTAATAATATTTACCTGTAATAATAAAATTATTTTATTATTACAAATAATTTTATTATTGAGTTAGCTTTTTAACTAGCTATAAATCTTTATTTATTTATTTTGTTATATTTTATTAAAAACTTTTATTTATTTTTAAATTCTAATACAATATACGCATCAATTGTTTTATTTCAAATACAACGGAATAAAAAGGAACGACTTACGAAGATTGTAGAGCTAGTAGCATGAATTAGTCATACATGCCTAGCGTTGACTCCGTTGAAAGTTGCTTTGTTTGCTTGTAGATGTAAGCAAGACGTGTGCGTATAGATATCGTATAGTTGTATGACTCACTCGCTGACGGGCGTAGTCGCTAACGTAGACGCATGCGTCGATGAGGACTAAAAAATAGAACGCAATCGTAGCGTTTCGCTGTGCAGAGCATGCGTAGAGCTTATAGCTAAATAATACGTACTCGATGACGTATACTTCGGGTGTGGCCAAGATGGCGTACTTTTTCTAGAAGCTTGCTTTGGGTGCGGCTTGCTTTTTCTGCAAGTCGGAATTCAATTTCTAGATGAATAATTTTCCGCCAACCTTGATTCCTGGATTCGTTGATTAATATGCTTGGTTCTCATCGGTCGAAGATTTGATAATCACCGGCGTTTGTACGATTTAAAATTGCGATTTAAAATTACAATATTGTACAATCACTCGTTTGCCTTACCGAATTGAATCCAGCTTCGCAGCGCCAGTTATATTACACGGTTAAGCCTCGTGGAATAAAATAATATTTATTAAAACTCTTAACTTGGTTACAATTACTTTGGAATAACTTTATATTTTGTACTATTGTATGCCTAGACTGCTTGTCTAATAGCAAAACACTAGTTTTGACTTTACCTAAGCAAGGCTCAATAGTAAGTGTTTGGTGAGTCGCCTTACGTAGCTCATCTAGCTCGTCGCCTGACGTGGCATACAGCCTAAAAGCCATGCGCGTTGACATGCGCGTTGATCTAGTTTCAAAAGACAGAGTTATTGATATAAACTAAGCAAACTAAGCGGCCTACAGTGTGAGCTATATCTACATAATAGGATGCTATAATATAACTATATGCAGAAGTATCGACTTCACAAACTTTTGCTACAGCTTTTGCTTTATCTACGAAGCATTCACTTAAGCAAATGCTTTGTAGCATTTGCTCTTACTCGAAGTAAGAGCAAATGCTTGTTTTATTCATACCCCCCATTAATTGTGGTACTTACCTAATATTGTAATATTAAAAACCAAACAGAAGAAAAGCTGGAGAGGTTGAAATACATTTTGAAAACCATGCATGAATTAGTAGTTTACCGGTATTTTATTTTATTTAACCTCAATCAAAGTTTAAACGAAGGACGTATGTGTTAACTGGATTCTCGCAATAACTAAACCTAAGGACTGTGATTGGCTACTTATAAAGTGCCGTAACTCCAAAAAATATTCCAACAATTTCCTACGCATTTACAGCCCTTGATCGATTCAAGTAATAAAATATAACATTACTCATTTTAAATAAATGGTCTTTGACATCCGCAAATTTGACATAGGCTCGTATGGGACAGATAGTGCGCTGCTTCCGAAACCAGACGCAGCACCGGATACGTCATTTACTAGAATGCCTTAATTGTTTCTTGTCAGACACTGTCTTGATTTTAAGTAAAACTAGGTAGATGGTCCGTATTAAAAAATTTTTGTTCTTATATTTGAAAGTACAATTTCTCGTAAAAGAAGCAAAATATGAAAAATACCGTAGAACCAAATACCGTAGAACTCGTCGATCTTAGAATTAATTCTGATCGGGAAGTGGAAATTTTGCAGAAATTTGCTAATAAAATCGTAATCAATCTCATTTACTCTTTCCGATCAGAATTAATTCTACGATCGATGAGTTCAACGAAATCGTAGCGTATTTGGTCGGAAAGTTGTGCGGTGCGAATTCAACGCACCGATTTCTTTCATATGTAAAATAAAATCAAATATTTATGCGGTGCGAATCCGATTTACTGAATATGTAAAGTTAATTAAAAAAAATCGGTACGGGTTCGCATCGCACAACTTTCCGGCCATATCCACTACGATTTCGTAGAACTCGTCGATTGTAAAAGTAATTTTGATCAGAAAGTGGAAATAATATTGATTACATGTTGATATCACTAAAATTCTGTGCAATTTCCACTTTACGCTCAAAATTACTTTTAGGGTCGACGAGTTCTACGAAATCGTATTGGATATGGCCGGAAAGTTGTGCGATGCGAACCCGTACCGATTTATTTAATTTCGATAACATTTAACGCCAATTTCAATATTGAAGTTTATATTGTCAATTCAGAGTGTCAGTGTGATGGGAGCAGCATTGTTCAATTCTATTCTTATGCTAGTGATTGTTATGGGATTGTTGAGTTGGACGTTTTGGCCTACAAGTGAAGGTGTCTTCTTTACCAGCCGATTTTGTTTATTTTTATTCCAGGTTCAATCGGGAGGAATAGCTGCCCAGATACCAAATTTCAGTCGGATACGATGCTTGGTTTGCCAGCAATTTTGTTCACATACACTCAGGCACACACACGCATCATACCAAAAAGCCGATTTTTGACCTGGGGTCAACGGATCTCCACGAATCAGGGAAAAATCTTGTAAAACATAGGTAGTAGTTTCCATCAAATCATTCGACGTTTTGAACACATTGATGTGTCATGACAAGTAAAATAGTTATCAACTAAATAAACCATGAAGCTAAAGTGTTTGCTGATAATATGCTTCATGAACTTTCAATTAAGTATGAGCAAACAGTATGATAAACATTTTACCTTTTCTAATCGATTGTCATTGATACTGTTCCAGCTAACGCCCGTAAGTGCTATGGCTGTCCCACAATGGATAAACGGCACGTTATGAATGGGCTTTGCAATAAAAAATTATCGTGTGTGAACGAAACAGCATCTTGCGCGGCGCTCGTAGCTATTGTTGACAACCACGGCGAAGTGCATGTTCCAATGTGTATTCCGCCGATGATAGATGCGTGTTCAAACTTCGAATGGAAGAAAATGGAACTTGGAAATTACGGATTTACTCGTGTGAGGCATCCCGTTTGTCACGATGAATGTTTTGAAGATTTATGCAATGGTTCTTTAAACTTACTGCGTTTCAAAGTTGTTGTTGATGTGTTGGTTTTGTGTATCATGTGGATGATAATGATAACATAACAGAAATTAATATTAATAATAATTTTACTAGTACATTAATTATACATTTTACATAATTAATAATTCTTCACCTATAATATCATTTTTTTATCGTCTCGACTCATTTGCACGTAGCATTTTCGTAATACATAGTTAAAATCTGTTTCTTCTTACATTAGATCTCCTTAAATAAGTTTGACGTCAATAATATACATTCATATATGTAGCTTGTTTGCATTTTTCTTAATTAATTTTTTTTTTTTGCAAGGACCTGGTCAACTTCAAAAAATAAACAAAGTTATAGGGCAAATTCACTCCATGATCGCAAGACACTTTCGCTTTGACAAGGCAAACCAAATGAAGTTGTCATGTACCAATTGAAGTTATTTAATCCCTACAGCCTGTAAATTTTATTGAAACAGCCAGTATAAGTCGGATTAGAAGCATTTTAGCGTTAATTTTATTATTTTTGTAGAATATAGAGATAGAGTTTGGATTGTGTCATTAATGAATAATATAATTTGTGTGTTAACATGTTTTAGTTAATTAGTTCTTTTGTATGAATGTCTCTGCGTGTAAGTAACTAAATCAACCAACAATTTTA
This sequence comes from Liometoxenus newtonarum, assembly GCA_030264535.1. Taxonomy (NCBI): domain Eukaryota; kingdom Metazoa; phylum Arthropoda; class Insecta; order Coleoptera; family Staphylinidae; genus Liometoxenus; species Liometoxenus newtonarum. The sequence continues at coordinate 25,388 of JARJEB010012068.1, read as the reverse complement.
CATACGCATTTATGTATGATACAAAAATATTGATAAAACATGAATCGCTATTTTCAAAATCATTTGACATTCATTATAAAATAAAATCACAATAAATTAATAACTTCTTGTTGCTTGGTGCACTATCCTTACATTCGTATGTGAACTCCATGTTTTTTTTATAATATTTTTTAATAATTTGTTTAAAATACGCACACACTTGGTGAGTCGTGGTCATTCAAAGTAAACACGAAGTTTACTGACGCCAGCCTCTTTTCTAATTTCTCTCTTACTTAACTTTGTCGTTTCAATTACAATTTCTATATACACGAAACAAAATGTATAATATCTAAGCGTATGCATAATGTTGAAACACAAATGACTCACAATATTACGTTGCTTTGCGTTGCGTTAGAGGACACCCTGTACTTTACATTGTGTACGTTTATTATAGATCAATTTCTTTCGCTCATTCCGTGTGTGTGACTGTATCTGTGTGTGTGTGTGATTTTGATACGGTTATTTGAAGTTTAGTGGGGGTAAGAAAGCAAAGAAATAGTTCTAAAATAGTATTTTGTTCATTCATGAGGCTCTTAAGTTTTAATTAGGTGTTTGCTTATGCTTATGGGTTTAGATTAGCTTTTTCTTACTTGATCGATTATAATATAGATAATTGTAATTCTATGATACAAGCAATTATAACACACTGAGATCGACATTTTTGGTTTTTTTTTATCAGTACTTATCCATGTGGTAATTTTGGAATTAATCTAATAAAATGTAATAAAATATGCGCATTTTTATAATGTGTGAATCCAATTCCGATTAGTTGCTGTAAAGTTATAGTTCTTCTCAATTGTTGCCATTTTTTTTTCAAAATTAAAATTTCAAAGCTCATCTATGGCACTACATCCTTAGTTAGCTTAGTTGATAAATTTCTTTACTCATGACGGTAACAAATTATAGAGTACCTAACTATAACAAATACAAGAGTAAAGCTTCTTTTAGTACTAAAGTCAGAACGATTTGAAGAAACCAGAACAGCATATAAATTTTTTTAACAAAAATATAAATAAATTTCAATCCTATTATTAATCATTTGACTCCATATGAAACCTGTACTTGAGCATACAACACATGTCGTTTGAATCACAACCCTGAAAACTAAACTTAATTGATAGGTGGTACTATGAACCAAACATAATTAAATGAAAAGTTATTTTCTTGACTTGACTAGAAACATTTAATATGTTCGGGTCTTCATTTCTTTTACGTACTAATGTGATAGTTGTTGACTTGTTTTGTTGTATTCGTATGTCATTTTAGTAAACAAGTACAGATTCCATATTGAGCAACTCTCATTTGCTCGTTGCTGTCATGGGTTGTGCATCACCTTCATATTGTTGCTGCTTACTTTGGGCGTTCTGCGGATTGCGTCGTGCAGACTTGGATCGAATCTGCCCGGCCAGCAGCGGATTGATAGCATATAGCCAATCATGCACTTCTTTTTCGTGCAACGTTTGCAGCAAGTAACCACGATGCTTGCTGACAACGCTGAATGTGTTGGGGAGTCGTACCATTGCTGATTGATCTTCGGAGTATTCAACTTGAGCTGTACCTAGATTAATAAGTGCTCGTTCGACCGGATCCTTTTCATCACGGAAGATGAAAACGTATGGACGTCGCACAGCCTGGAGAAAGAAATTTGTTCAGAAAATGTTTTTAAGTAACAAACATTAAGTAAGTAAGATGATATGTAATATAAGCAACTTACCACCCAACGTTTCTTCCATCCGTGCGTCTTGTGTTCCAAAACATTAAGATAGCCTTTGCGCGCAACGACTGGTGATATTCGTATTTCCTCCATATCAGGAACATAGAGAACCAATTCAGGGTTTCGTGGTCCTGGTGGAGATGACGGTACAGGTGGGAAAGGTGCGCATTCACCTGGTAGAGCAGCACGCTCAGGTGAACAAAGGTCCAAGCAACATGAAGACATCATGCTTGTCGACATTTCGGACATTTCTTCCGAGGGGCTAGCCACGTCAGCACTGTTCACATTGTTGGCATTTTCACGCGTGCGACCTTGTATCAAACGTACACATTTATTGAGTAATTCGATTTCCTTATCGGTGTATTCGTAAACTTCCAAGGCAGCTGTAACAAACAATCAAGGTAAGAGAGAATCAACAGTTTAACCAACCATCAGTATAATTACGTGTAACATTCATGTTGTTATTCTTCGCGACCATATTGCACACTTCTTTTTCGCTCTTTGTGTATTCGAGTTGCAACTTATTTATGCTGCAATTGCGGTCCAAACCAAGTCTTTCGCGTAGCAACAAAGTATGCCGCACTCGTTCTACTTCTTCCAAACGGGTGAGTTTCTCCAGTTCCCATTGATGGTCGAATATCAACGAGTCGCCTCTTGGTCGCCAACCATGAAGATTTTCTTCACCGCGAACGTAAGTTGAACTTGTGTCAAGTACACGTCTTTGACGCCTTTGCACACCTGGAATTGCAAGTGTTTTTTATACACAGTTAAAAATTTACTGCATTGTATGTAATTATTAATAAACATGCAAGAACAAATTAAAAATGAAAACTAGTAATCCATTTTCATGAATTGTAGTCATTGAGTGTAGAAATTAAGTGGAAAATATGGAAAACTCGTGAAGGAAATAAAAGCGAAGGAAGAGCTATCCTATAGGGAAACTACCTGGACTACCTGCTTCACTGGCGCGTCTCAACAACAATTCGTAGACTCCAGATAAACGATTAGCTTCTGCATTTCTATAGTTTCCGGAAAACAAGTGCTTCAACGATCTTGGACCAGTTCGAGCATCCCTACCATAAATAACCATGCTGAGATCTTTAGTTATGATAGCTGGACGTCCGCAATTTTCCAACTGTTATGAAAAATGTATATATACGATTTAAACTTGAATACCTATATGAGCAGCTCAATTATCCTTACCTCTAAATACGCAGATATTGTCATGAATATCTGTTCCCCTTGTGCGGAAACACGATTCAACAATGGGGAATTGTGCAATGAACTATCCCAAGCAGCTTCGAATCGGAACATGGTTCTATCGTCACCGGGAATTTCCAAGTATTCACCGGGGAATAATCCCAATGACAATACAGAGTTATCGTTATCTTCGTCATCTTCGGATTCGGGACTATTGCGAATCCGACCAACGACTAATTCGCGTACATCACGCCATCTAATTTCCGCTGCTTGGTCATGAACGATTGTAATGCGAATGCGTCGTTGAATGCCTTGGTGCAATAAGAAGAGTCCACGACATGGAAGATCGTCGCTGTGCTCAACAACAACTGGTACATATTCACCATTTGGTGCTAGCTCGCAGATTTCAAACCAAACGAGAACATCCACTTTGGCGTGAATGTGTGCTGTGCATGGTGATGGTAACGCTCCGAATTTCGACGAACGTACTGGTTGGGAAATTGGTATGGAAGGTGGTAGCATGCGGCGTGGTGGTTGACGAACCGAACCTTCCAGTTTTGCATCTTTGTGCAATGGGTGCTGTTGATAATGACCAAAAACTTCGAACACGATCGGTTGACTTTTGATATATTCGACGAAGGATTTCGACGTGGATACAGTGATCTGGAATGTTGATAACATTATTGCAAATTCATGAGAATTATTACAATTAAACCGTACATTTTGCACGTGATAGAATCCAAGAGGTGTTCCCTTTCCGGTATTTTTAACTGGCTCCGTGGAAAATGCTTCATCATGTCGATGCAAGAAGTTGAACTGACAGAAGATATCAGCATACTCAGTGGATATTCCAACGGCCTGCAATACTGTAACTCTGAATGTAAACTCCTTGCTAACGGCCAAATGTTCCGGAATCTCTTCTTCTTTCACATCGGATGATACCGAACTATCCCCGCGTCCTGAATCAGCGTCGCATTCAATTAATTCATCTAATTTGATTGGATCAATAGCATTATGCCCCTCGACGAATCTTTCCTCTAAGTTTTGGGCATTCTTTTCCATAACGGCTCCCTTAGGCGATTCAAAAGCAATACGTGCACTTTGTCGTACTCCAACTTGATCCGAATTGTCTTCATCCATTACGGCTTGCACGGCAACGCGAAGATATCCCCGCACATCACCCTTTTCACTCACGATGGCTACCTTATGTATCAAAGTGACTGGGTAGAGCAAGTTACTGAGATAAACAAATCCGCGGCCCACTAGTCTGAACCAAGGGAAGCGATCATAGAATGGATCGCCACCGGTTAGGGATTCAACGTTGTAATCTGGTGAAGTTGGCGACATTTCGGCCTCGTTATGATACATTTCGCGCATTAGTTCCAAACGTTGCCTGAAATTGGAACAAATCTATAAAGTCACAAGACCCTGGAGGATTTAAGCAAATGTTGAAGATGATGAGGTATTGGTGCCACCGATGGAAAGAAAAAAAAATTAAATCAACAATTAAAGCATATTACCTATTCATCTTTTATAAGACCTACGATCTGATCATGACCTGATTCATCTTCATGCAATCATCAGCGATCATTAAGAGCAAGTTACGCGCACGAGAAGAAAGAAGGTATTGATATTGATAATGCGAAAAAGGTATTGATAAAGCATTCACACAACATTCAAATTGTTGGTGGCACCAACCTCGAAGGCATTAGGCTGGCGAGCGAGCAACTCGATGATTGACAGGGCACTATGCAACTGAACAGTCCCGGATCCCCGGCAACAGGGGACGGCGTTTCAGGACTCTGGATGATATTATATTCCTCGCTATTGTACACCAAACGCATCAACTCCAATCGTTGTCTACGCAATCACAACAAAATCCACAACAAATGACAATCACTATCTTCATCAACATCAAGTGCCTAACAGTCCCGCACTCAAGTTTGCTCAGCATGCGCTGAATCGTCTACTTTGCTAGTCATGGAAAGTGAATCATCAATTACTTACCTCAATTTATCCAAAGACCAATAATGAGTAGCGCCATTTTTCGTATCCTGTACTTCAACCGCCACAACAGTTTTTGATGGTGCGCATTCATCATCCGTCTCGTAGTCGATAACAGGACGTAGATCAACCGGCAGTGGTGAGTATAACGTGTCGGTCAATAATGTAAATTGGAACTGGACCTGTTTTATAAAAAATGTTCCCGTCATTTATCTCTGGAGGGTTGATACTGATGGTAGGCAGACGTAGTGTTTGTGAAAATCATTTGTATTAGGTAGGTACTCACTTTTTTCTTCAATTCCACCGATATGGCGTTCGCTTCCTTCAAGAAGATTGCATTGCCCCATAAGTCGTCTCGAAGTGATGTGAATTGATGATGCTTCCATTTGCGCCAGGCCGTTGCTGCCAACTCGTACTCTCGTTCGCTCCAATTGCACTCTGCGTCAAACAGAGGGTTCACTGCAAACATTTGCGGCTCCCCATCAATATTCACGGAGGACGCGTTCAAGCATATGTGTTTCGCGAGTGGAAAATGTGTTTCGTTAACTAGCACGCATGAGTATCAAGTTGGAATCGCATGATAAGTCATTTAAGAAGTACCCAAATGTTGCAAATTTGTTAGGGGGACAATCTCTCAGAAATTAAGACCATTTCTTTCCCGAACTATGTGCGTGTAGTGCGGTTGGTTGACCGATTTTGTAATTTTCATCTTTAATGAATCAATTATTTTATTGACTAAGTATATTCATTAGCAACTTAATTTATTTTGAAAATTTGCATGCATGAAATTAATTACAATTTACATTACTTGAATGATGTAAAATTATTATCTCTATCATGACCTTCCCTCTTCTTTGTTCTTGAAAATCTTCATCTTCTTGAATTCCTTGGCTTTTAGACCAACCATTAGTGACTACAAGTAAGTGTTGTGTAAATATGTCCGCAAATATGTCCATTGAAATTGTTTTTTTTTATCAATTAAAAGGCAGGGAGAAGTGACATTTCGCGAGCGCGCCTCGATATTATTATAGTCTTAACGAAAGTGATCGTGGGACGAAATGAGTAGCACCCGACAATCCGAGCACATAATCATGTATCCAAAGTAACTTACCAAAAATGTCGTCCTCATTGTTGAAATCTTCAGGGGTGTAGGAGCTGTACATAGACATGGTCATACTCTGTTCTTCAACTTGTTTCTGCAGAGCGTCAATGCGAGCTTCATAACACTACACACACACAAAAATAAAACATTCACGATGCCGAATGCTTTCTAGTGCAAGATCAGATAGTGTAAAATAATAAATAATATTCTTACTTTGCGTTGTTCCTCGAATAATTGATCAGCCGTTTCCTTCTCCTTGCGATATTGCTCTTCCAAATTTAACAAGCGCTTCTCCATTTCGGCCTTCAAATCGACTCCTTGCTTCTCAAGCAATTCGATTTGTGCGTAATTCCAATCAACCGGTTCAGCAGGGCTACTCTGCTCGCGTTTCTCCCGAGGAGCGTCCGGATTATTGAAACGGAACACGTGGTTCTTGCCGAGAATGACACGACTTCCCGTTTTCAAAACAATCGCTTCGGTAATCTCACGGCCATTTACATAGATTAGTGCGCCATTCAATGGCGTCAGAGTGATGATGCCGTCCTTATTCTCGAATGTACAGTGTTCGGGTTTGATGTGCGAACCGGAGAGTTGGACGTCTTGCGGTAGATTTGCTTCCGCGGAACCGACGCGTGTTACACCGTCCTTTATGTAATAGATTAGGCATTCAGACATTGACGGGTCTTCGTTGAGGTTGACAAGATGCGGGGTGCGTTTCGGCGAAAATACACCGACTGTAATACCATCCTCCTTCACGGCGACACCCATTTCCGCAAAGACGGCTTCGCGTTGAATACGAATCGCTTCCGTACGTTTTAATTTCTCTTCCCATGTTTCATTGAGTTCTATAAACATAAAACACCCACATGTCGGGCAATTAAAGCTATATAAACAATGATTTTAATTAAATTACCGGCAATTAGTTTTTCGCTGGCTTGCAACTGATCAACCGCTTCTTCAGCGATAGTAGTCGATGGCGTTCGCATTCTGTTATTCTCATTTTCTTTATTATTACGTGTCACTTCTTCGGTACCTATATTGAAAAACAATAATAATATAATCATCAATCATCGTTAACGTACTTGGGACTTCTTATAGCTTGTCAAAAGTAAGCATTGAGTACACATTCCGTATTACATAAATGTACAAGTCACAAAACGAAACAACAAAAATGTTAACGAAAAACAAATGTAAAATACAAACGTCGAAATGTCTTAAGTATATGAATTAATGCCATGTTGCTCAGCCTCAGAAAGCTTATAATTTTGTTACTCTCATTTATCAATTACTTATTTATATATGATCGAAGCCATACTAACTCAGATAAAATCAATAAGAAGAACTCATAAGATAAGTATAATGCATACTTCAAGTTTTAAGTTAATTATAAGTAATAGCATTTTCGGACTACAGCACTCAGTGCGCACTCGCATTTTGAGCGTGTTCAGGCTATACTTTGAGTGCACACTTTTACAGTGTAGACTGTTCGGACTATCAACAGAATTATACTCAGTGCAGTTTTTTTTTTGCACTGACTATGGAGGTCCGTGCAGTCCTGTGCAATGATTATTTTCGAACTATTTTGAAAGAACTTGCACTGCTTGAGTTTTAGAGCAAAACTAGAAAAGTAGGTTGCATGGACTGAGTGCAGTAGCCCGAAAACGCGATAAGTTTCTGCATCATTATAGCAAAGAAAGGGCCGAAAATTTGAAATATGCTGTGCTGCATAAAGGAACATATATAGATCAGAAAAATATATGCACACAAAAAATGTTAGCACTGATTTTTACACAAATACATGTAGATGTTAATCAAATTTAGAAGGCGCAGCCGATTATTCGCAGTTGACACGTTCGAAGTAAATCTTGCCGATCGTATTGAAATGATGGCGTAAGCCGTACACAATAGGCATGGAAGCTCAAATATGTAATGTGTAAGTCGAGACAATAATACAATAAATTTGTTATCGTGTAGGTATGTTGGTTGATTGTATGTATATATGCATATACATATGCATACAAAATGCACGAGTACTTACGCGTCGGCTCCCTTTTTTCATACACAACTTTACCATCGGGGCCTATCGAGAATTCGTTCGTTTGAGCGGGCAATATAATACAGACTATCAGTTACACGATCATCACTCAAATATTTAATTATAGGTAAGTAAAATATTTAGCAATTTCACCGAACCGTTTTTGTTTTTGTATGCAACCGAAATTCGTTTTGATTAAAGCGGCCAAAGACATTGTTGATCTGTTCCACAAACGATGTTTCAGTAGAAAACATATGCTTGTTGCGGAATGTCAACAATACCTTTGTTAGAAATATTATTTGCCAATTGGAAATAAGAATATGTACATTTGTACATCACACATCAGTTAAACAATGTAAAGTATCTAAATGTATAAGAGGGACAATAAATACCTTCGTGGACTTCAATGCCTTCTTGTTTTAATAGCTCGCGCAATTTCTGTATCTCCTCCTTGAGTTCGCGGATAAGTTTAGCATTGGCATCCTCATTAACGATGGCCTTGCAAACGATTTGTTTAGCACGATCTGCATATCTGCATACCAATACAAAAATGTTTTAGAATTTCGTTCGGATTCGATTGATTTGTCGCTGTGATTGGTCGCTGTGGAGTAGACTTACCTGAGTGTAGATAGAGTTTCATCATAATTAATGTCAGCAGGTGAGATAGCAGCGATCATAGCAGTTTTGCTGTTGCCACCCAAGTTCTCGCGCAATAACCATGTCAATACAGAATCGCGGTAAGGAATGAAGTCTGCTTTCTTGGACTTTTTATTCTTAGATGCCTGTATCGATTGAATATAGATAAAATACACACACAAATCCTAACGTTGCGTCGTGACGTTACAGCGAAGTTATGCTATTAAAATTGACTTACCGACTAATACATGATGCGAATTTAGTAAGTTAGTGAACACCTTCGTATATACTTATATACTTAAGAGCCCCACACACGCACCGGAAATCCTACGAGGAAAAACTGTTCAGTCCTGGCCTTCGAGGTTTTCGGAGCGTGTGTGGTAAAAAACTGAGCAGATTTGTGGACTAATCAGGCGGCCGGATGGGAATTGAAAAACTATTCTGAATAACACTGAACAGTCCAGTCCGTCAGTCCAGAATGAACAGGCCGACCGGAACGTGTGTGGCGTTGCGCGAGGTCAGTTCAGTTTAGTTCAGTTCAGTTTGAACTCAATATATTTCCCGAAGGCCAGGACTGAACAGTTTTTCCTCACGAGGATTTCCGGAACGTGTATGGACGATGGGGTATTCAGGCGGCTGGACAGGCAGACTGAGAGGACTTCCGGAGCCCTTTATCTTAAGATACAAATTGTTTACTTACGATTTCTGCCAATGCGGAAATGACTTTTCCGAGTGTCGTTAAGCTCTTATTGATGTTCGCACCTTCCTTCAATCGGGTACCTTTTGCACCAGTGGAATCAGCTCTCTCGGAACCAGCCAAGTCCACCAACGATATCTTGGATACCTTCTCCGTGCACAGGTCCGTGGTTTCATCATATCTGTTATAAATTACCAAGAAAGTTAGTTATAACTATGGGCTTTGATACTCATCCACTCATCCACTGTGATTACCTTTGTTGTGTGAAGAAAATAGTAAAAACTGCATGCGAGCGCGAACTGGTTTCGTTCATGTTGGTAGCGGCAACCGTTCTAGCCTTGTTGCCTTCGTCAATTAAATCGTGAATGTCTTGATAGCTGGTAACAGCTAGTTTGCTCAAATCTTCGACGTAGGGACCCAATAAGGGATGCTCACGGACCCGCAGGTTACCCTTGTTTTTCGGATTTAATAAATCGCGAACACGTTCGCAGTAAATTTCCATGTAGGAGACTTCCACTGAGTATTTGATTTCAGCGTTGCTCGTATCTCTGATACGCTTGAAGAGATCTTTGCAGATTTGTGGAATGATGCCTTCTTGGCCTTCTTCTTGTTTGCCCATCATTGTGTATGACTTACCAGCACCGGTTTGCCCATACGCAAAGATACACACGTTGTACCCTTCGAAAGAATGCTCGAGCATTTCTTCACCGATATCTTTGTAAACAAGGGTTTGTGAGGAGAATTCTGGATCACCTTCCTATATGTATATATATAAAACGAAGAGAAAGTCAATAATAAGGATCAAAGAAAGATAAGTTATAGAAAAGGTCTTCCTTCAAAGACTCACATTGTGTGACCAGTAGGAATAATCAAAATTGAAATTCTTCTTGTCTTCTTTAGAGCCTGGAGGTCCCTTTGGATTTGCGATTACTAGAAGAAGAAATACAATAGCACCGTCACGAACATCATATCATATCATATCATATCATTTATGAAAACTGATCGGATATTCGGATCACATGAGTGATCAGATCACTTGGAGTCACCTGAGGTTTTCCAATGAATTTGAGGTGATCCACACGATTCTAGTTCGATTTTAATCGTCAATGTTCTAGTGAAAACAAATCTTCATCTTTTTCGAAAAGGAGAATAAAATTTTGTTGGGCTGCAACATGAATCTATATCATTATCTGTTATCCAGATCGTCATTCAGTTTTCTCTTAATTTCGAAATAATTAAACATAATCAAAAAACTCAAGTGATCCGAACTTAGGTCACAGTGACTCGATCACTAAACGAACGCTCCTAAGGTAGGTACCAGATCACTGATGGGATCAGTTTTCATTAATGCCTCATGTATGATAAATAATTACTTGTAGTGTTGCCGGCCATTTCGATAATGCATTTGCATTCGCGCCCAATCTCCCTGTTGTTAAAGGGGCGGACTCGAACCGCCACTTTAACTGAAGACATGTTGCTAGTGGAATGTTCGCTGCCCGCTGGTTTCGTTCAATGTCGGTACGGAATTGCAATCGGAAAATCTGAAAATAGATCCTACCGTGAGCTATCTGAACTTTTGTCAATAATTTATTTATTCAATCAACTGATACTTTGCAGAGTTCAAAGTCCTTGATTGTCGACATTAGACTTTTGTGGTGGGGGTGTTTGTGGGACATCGCCTATCGGTAACATTTCGATCCTAGCCACGAAAACAACGTATTTATTATCTATTCAAACACCTTTTCTCTTTTCAAATGTTTCTTCACTTTTGCATTCGCTTCGTTGGTAACTGGTAAGTTATGCATTTCGATTTCTTATACGCAAACCCAGACGTTTGTAGGTAAGGTATTCGGCTAGTATTTTGCCTTTCCGACTTACCGAAGGTATAAGGTAAGTAACGTGTTGAGGCAAAATATCGAAGTCGAGTTTTCGACGGATCTCCACCAATCTCGCTTACCTGAGTCCGAAAAATTGTGTTTTGGAATGTCCCAGTCCCTATGTTTAAAAACCTGATGGACGATAGCTTATAAATTTACTGGCAATGCTTTACTGTTTTATAGGAATATCAAGTTTTCGGAAAATATTTGGCCTTAAAAAATTAAAGTATGTTTATACTCATTTTGTAGTAAGTAGACGACAACATGCCAAACTATGTTTAGAGGAATTCCTAAGAAAAAAGTTTTTGTAAATTCTCGCAGAGATTTTATGCATATTTATATATTGTATATAACAAATTGTGTAAAACATTCAGGTAATTCGATAATTATGATAACGATAAATATCAAATTCATTTGTAAGTGAATTACAATTATTCAATTAATGTGCGGCGTCATATATCATTCGCTGTTTTATTCAAGTCGTTCAAAATGTATTACTGTTGAATAATTTATCAATAATGTAAGTATATTTATTTATATACCTACCTAACTACAAAAAATCGGTGAGTTAAATTCGCACCGCACAACTTTCCGACCATGCACACTACGATTTCGTTGAACTCATCGATCGTAAAAGTAATTTTGATTTGAAAGTGAGATTGATTACACGATTTGAAGTCACTATTTCTCGACAATTTCCACTTTCACACACTTTCCGTGTGTATTTGGTCGGCAAGTTGTGCGGGGCGGATTTAACTCACCGATTTATTTCTTCTCGCTCTTTTTGCATTTACAAGAACTAACCACTAGACTAGGGGGATAAGAGTTGGTGCATTCGTCTATATTTAGAAATAATATATGAAGGTGAAAACTAGAAAAGATGGCAAGGAAAGGAGTCGAGGGTGAAAAAGAGGCATGTTCAGCAATATTTCCAGTTCCTTTTTGCCTGTTTCTTGTTGCCACATATCTTTTAGATAAAGAGAATATGTTGTTATCTAACACGAAAAGTACATAGATACTACGTGTAGGAAAAGAAGGAGGCTCAAAATATGGCCGTTGGGAATTAAGATGAGCCTAGAAGAGGTAGGCCGTCGGAAAGCGACGCTCGCACTAAATTTCATAATATTTACGACATTAGAACGTAGTCGACTGGATGGGTAAGATGGGTTGAAAACTTACTTGCTCGAGAAATACTAGTACATAATGGTTGTTTAAAAAAAAAAAGAAAGAAAATGCAAGCGCACGATCTTGAATTTTTCATTATACGACTCGTATTTATTCGTATGCTTTTACGTTCAGACAATTTTCGAAGTTTAACAAGTTTTTAACCGCCAAGCAATAAAATATTTACCAATGTTACATATATGTTGGTATAATGTTTGGTTTTCTATAGCTAGTCAATTTCACCGTGTTTTATCGATTTGCACGGTAGATCTATCTACAACATTACAATTATTGCGCTTCATTTCATTCCTTTATTTATCAATGAACTATAGATAATTTACTTCATTGATTCCTTCAGCGTGCAGTACAAAAATGAGTTTCTGGAAACTAATTGATGTTTTCATCAAGTTTCATGCCAGCGTCTTAATTATTAATTCTCTCTTACCGTTGCCGGAAGCAGAATGTGCTGTGCTGAGTAAAGCGTTCATCGCAGAGCAGCATTGACTCAGTGTGCCAATTTAGCGAATTAAAGGGGACGACATTGACGCAACTTCGACGTCGAAAGGTAACACGTTAATTGAAAATACCGTCATATTCTCATAGACTCATAGACTTAATTTGATAGTGATTCGACGATTCGATTCAGGAAGAACTTGTGATCGGTATTGGTCAAGTTCTAATGGCTTATTCGGAGTTAGTTTCAGCTCAGCAAGCTATACAAAGCCATTTCATGCCAACAAATAACAAGCAATTTGATCAAATGGCAAACATTACAAGACCATATGCCCGATTTATAAATCAGATCGCGCACACTAATGTGAAATGTAGCGCTAAACATAGGTTATGTTAAAGCTGTATCCATGACATTTGGACAAATGGCAACGACATAATTATATAAAATTGAACTTCATTCCTTTTCCTCGCAAAAGTTGCAGCCTAGAGCATGAATCCTGAGTTTTCGGAGAACTATGTCGTGAATTGAAGCAAAAAATTGATAGGTAGATATATCTTTTTCAATGTCCTTGAAACAAATTTTAAAACGTTTTTATTATTAAATAAATATTTTAAAATTGTTTATCTTACCCATGTATTTATTAATTTCTGTTACAATTTTAGTCAAAGCTTTGGTGCTTGGGATTGCACTCTAATAATTTGCATTAAATGTCATTCCAAATTATTGCAACTTGCAACAAATTCTGGTTTCAAAGTGGCTTTTAGACCGTTTAGTGCCTAATTATTCCATCATAAATGCTAATTCGATTGACCGATTCATTCACCTGAATTGAATTGAACCGATGTGAACTTGCAATCGATTAAACTTACACTCAAACACTAAGAAACCGCGTATACCTAACGTATATATGCCAGGTGCGGATCTAGAACAATATTTCGGGGTGGGGGGTCATATGGCTCTGTAGTTAGTAATTTTTTTTTGTTCGTGGAAAGAAATAATGTTTTGGTTCGGACTAACAATTTTCTGAAGGAAACTTATAACATTGTGGGGGTGGTCATGACCCCCACGAATCCGCGCCTGATATATGCAGTGGTAAACGGGTGACTACATGATTACACAATTTTAATATACATTTTTGGTATATAAATCTACCCTTACCGCAATTCCAACAGTAAGAAATAAAATACCAAAGGGCACTAGTCACTTCGTTATATCGCACACGCTTTGCCAATTTAAACGCGCCACATTTCAACGCCTTAACACCATCGCAAGATACGTTCGCGCAAAAAAGTTGCAAACATCGTCGGCGACACAGCACGTATGGCGGCGGCGGTCATCTTTCCTTAGGTCGTCAAATTTTGTGTGCGATGTGCAATCAGCGCGAGCATCTTTTCGACGGCGCCGTCGCCGTTGCCGCCCCCACGTAACCTACGATCAATAACCAACCGCCGCCAACCCAATGTCGCGATTATTCACGGAATATACGGACGAACAGAATGCCGGAACGAATCGATAGCCGCAACCAATACACGCGTAACGTATAGGTACTTACAAAACAATACCTCTACCTATATATTGAAATTGTATTCGTTTTAAAGAGCGCGGCGCAGGACTATACAACGTAGAACCGTCGCAGATAGCTAACATAGATCATGGATTGAGGACACCCCGTATATTTTTGTTGTGTAGGTTTCTGGGAGCGTCGGGATGGGGGCAGCGAGTGTCGATCGACGCCAAGCATATTAGGCGATATTTGGACGGACATGACCTTGCGTACTCTCTTAGACCTTGCATTAGCATTAGAGAAATACCATATACACCGCCATCAGAGAAAACCAGCCCTCACAATTCACGTAATCTAGTACAATTTCGAAAACAAGCTTCTTTTTTCTTTTTATTGAGGGCGCAAGTTTGTTATAGATAATGTGATTTTTTTTACTGTCAGCAAGGTATTTTACTTTTTAACTGATTTTAACTATAATCATTTACATATTAACTGGGCATATTAAAGTTATCAAATCATGCAAGGCAATCAGGCAAAATATTAATGTAAACTTGACAAAAGGGGCTAGAAAAACTTATCTACTCCACTCCACTCCACTCCACTCTGAACGAATGAAAATGTAATTATTTTTAAGTATTACAAAGCAGGGAATGAGGAAAATATCAATTCTTTACTAGTGAAGAATTGCAATAATTTTTTCTTATTGGATATTTCTGTTTGAAACGGATTGTATGTGCAGACGTTCAATAAATTGAATCATTGACTGATGGATACAACAAGCAAACCAACTTGCATTCTATAATAGTATTTTCATTTCTTCGTTGAGACTTTGTGTAATTTGTTTCATCATTGACGTCAATCGCCGCCTACTCGCTCTACTCCGATTAACTTGGCGACTCCTTACGTTTGCTATGCAGAATATTATTTCCTAAATTCAGTTTTTGCTCAATTTTCCAGAAAATTCGAAAATTTCAATGCGATTTGAATGTTTATATGTCATCAAGTTTCCCATGTTACCAAGTACCTACTTATTTATAGATACTTAAATAGTGAATTAATTAATTTTAAGCAGTAAGGGTTTTACAAATGTTTGTTCGTTTCGTTTTGTTAAGTTTTCTGTTGAACAAAAACGACTCGCCTTTGCTTCGTTGCGGCCCTTGCAATA
This sequence comes from Liometoxenus newtonarum, assembly GCA_030264535.1. NCBI lineage: Eukaryota > Metazoa > Arthropoda > Insecta > Coleoptera > Staphylinidae > Liometoxenus > Liometoxenus newtonarum. The sequence continues at coordinate 9,797 of JARJEB010012068.1, read as the reverse complement.
AATTATTCCAGGCAATGAAATAAAATTTCCTGCCGTCTGGTCGTTGCTGGTATGACTCACTCATTGCTCATTACCAGGCCAGTCAGCAGAGGCGCCGTTATTCCTGCGGCATGAGCATAGTTTCGCCGTTTCGTTTGGAAAGTCCAAGTCGAACGCAAACGAAACCGAAAAATCAATGGGGGGCTACATGACCTATCTATTTATATGTATACAAGCCTAAAACTAAACCAAAAGTACCAAACACAAAATTCGATACGATAAAATTAAAGCAGTTGCGAGTTCTTAGAAGAAACTGATTGTCCAAATAATTAACATCTATACACTCAGGTTGCCCTGCATATATGTATAGACTCGAGAGAGAGAGAGAGATACAAATGAACGGTTGGAATATGGATTAGATACTGTGCTGTGCTTGTTTTTATTAACTAGCTAAAACTTAATTATCAACAACAAAATGACATCCTATCAGTTCCTAGTCACGATTAGCTTCAACAAGTATCGACACTTTTGAGACATCAAACTTACCTTTATGTCGATTGCATTTGCGATAATTTCGACGTTCGGAGCAATCAAACCGCAGCACACACTTCCAAAACAAATCACTTGACGTTTCTCGTTACTTTTTGCGATAGGCACATGCGCTGGCGTCTATGTGTCAGCTGTGGATCGATGACGCTTGCGCTTTGTAAATATTATTACTTACAGAGCAGTACTTACTTTGTGTAACTTACCTATATATTTTGCGATTTGAGTTATATTACTTTAGTAGCCATGTAGTTAGATAAAAAAAAAACAAAGTAAACCATTCAATTTTAATCCAGTAATTGAAAACATTGAAATTTAATGATTTATGAAGGAATTGTGGTGTTGAATGTTGAAATGCATAGTACATAATTTATAATCGAGTTTAAAAATTAAACATATTGATCGGTGCCCATTATATTATTTACATATTTACAATTAGCATGCATGACTAGAATTAAGTTCATTTTAAATGAAAACTCTTGACTTGAAGAGAAAACAAATTTTTTTAAATTGAATTTTCCCTGGGAAGCCGTGCAATGCTCACAGCTCTCATTATTCTTCGGTCTTCTTTCTACTTGTTTGTTTTGCAGGCTTCATTCTACATATACTAATTGCTCACGTCTTCTTGAGTTGCTTTTGCCCATAAAACAAATAAATTATTATGTTACATCATATTAAACATAAAATAACAAGTTGCCATTATGATAGCTAGAAGTCCGCCATTTTAGTAGCCATATATGAATTCTTGTTACCTGTTGCATTTCCAATGTTGCCATTGAAGTTGATATGGATTACAACATTGGGTTAAACTGTTAAAAATACAGTATGTGGTGGTGGTGATACTATTTTCTGTGTTTCTAATTATGATATATGTTTATTCCAGTTTATTTACAAACTATTTCTATTTTGAATAAGTAACAATATGTAAATTGTAACGAAAAGCGCCAAGTAACAGGTAATAGAATATTTATTATGGTTCACTGCAGCTCTTCATATGTATATGTTGTATAATTTTTCATATCGCGACTATTAGTTCGAAAAATTGAAAGTTAAAATAATCCATCTAATACGTTAATGGTACTTAGTTAGTTCTCACATTCACGACACTCTTGCTTTCTAACTGCTTGCACGCACTTTGCCATCGTTGGGCTTGCCCTGGTAATCGCGTCTGTCATATAGAAATCTTCCAATTTCTTTAATTTAATATCCACAGGCAAGCTGCCAATGGTACCTTTATTTGCCTGTAAAAGAAGCACAAATTAGTCAGTCAATGTAATGATTATTAGAGGTCGAGTTATACTTTAGCTAGTTCGGCTGCTTCGCGAACGAAATTGTTCGATTCGACTTGTCCGTAGCGCGTCAAATGCGGTGCGACTTCTTCCAAGCGGGATCTAATTTGATCTAAATTATCGTAGGGTAGTTTACAATCAACTATTTCTGATAGGGCGCGAATTATTTTCCAATCCTCACGTGCTTGGCCCGGTGGCGATACGGCCATCAATGTTTGTTGAGCACGACCTTCCACGTTCACATAGGTCGCCTGCTTTTCAGTATACGCTGCTGCAGGCAGAATTGCGTCGGCTATCTCAGCACCGGCATCACCATGATGACCTAGTCAAATCAAAATGCCAGAATAACAAAGTCGGGGATTCCCCGCATCTTCACTTACCTTGATAGATAACAAAGCAGTCTTTTGGCAGATCTTCACGAGCAACGCAACCTTCATCGGCACCCAATAGGAACAAAACCTTCATACCGTCAAAATTCCTAATTTCGTTAGCGCCAGCCTTGTAACCAAGATCTAAAGCTGCAACCTGAAATTGTCACGGTTATAAAAATGCAACAATCACATTTGGCGACGAATTACTTGTCCAGCAACTTTTTGCAACACGTTCATGACACGCCAGCTATCATCCTTGATATTTCCCTGCAGCTGCGAGCAAATACTTTGCACCGCAGCCAACACACCAGCCCCATCGTTGCGTTCGAGAACATCGGAACCGACAATCACGAGGGGTTTCTTTGCGGATTTCAATTTCTTCGCGATTGGATGGGAATCATTTACTATTTCTTTGAGTACAGACGGGTTGTCGCCTAAGTGGTCGTATTCATAACGCATATCTACTTTGGGACCAATTACTGCAATCTAAACAGGGAAAGAAGTGAACATCAACGTGGTTGACTCCATGGTGTTGTTGGTGAATTCGATTAAGCAAAGATAAAAGATATTGAGACTCACATCGGCTTCATTGTGAATATAAGACTTCCGTATCCTTGAATTAAGAGTAGGAGCTTCAAGTCTTGGATTGGTGCCAATCAATAGAATGAAGTCAGCGTCTTCTACCGGAGCAATCTTATTGTTGAGTAAGTAATTTGATCTGAAGTCAGTGCCGCTGGCATCCATGGGAAAGACGTGCTCAGTGCATAAAATTTCGGATCCCAATCGATTGAGTAAATCCTTCAACGCAATCAAGGACTCTGCATCGGCCATACCGCCGGCGATAACACCAATATTTCCCTGGGCACCTTTAAGTACCTTGGCAGCACTTAAAAGAACCTGCTCCCAATCACAAGGCTGCAACTCCCCACATTCCCCACCAGATTTCAACATTGGAGTGACGAGCCTCTGGCGTTTCAAACCATCATAGGCAAACCGCGATTTATCTCCCAACCACTCCTCGTTAATCTCTTCATTGACCTTTGGTAAGATCCGCATAACTTCACCGGTACGCGTTGATACAACAATGTTGGAGCCAACGGCATCCAACACGTCGATTGAATGTACCTTGCGGATCTCCCATGGGCGAGCTGTGAAACTATACGGTTTCGATGTGAGGGCGCCGACCGGACACAGGTCGATAACGTTGCCGGACATTTCACTCAGGAAGAACTTCTCAACGTACGTTCCAACTTGCATATCAGAACCACGACCAGTTGTACCCAAATCATCGATACCAGCAATTTCCGAGGCGAAACGAATGCATCTTGTGCAGTGAATACATCTCGTCATGATGGTTTTGATCAGCGGCCCTATATCTTTGTCTTCCACAGCCCGTTTTCCGGAGTGTTCAATATCTGTGAATCTAGAACGATCTGAACCAAAAGCCATTGACTGGTCTTGGAGGTCACATTCACCGCCCTGATCGCATATGGGACAATCCAAAGGGTGATTTACTAGAAGGAATTCCATGACACCTTCACGAGCCTTACGTGTCATCTCCGAATCTGTCTTAATGCGCCATCCCTTCATCACGGGCATTGCACAAGCAGCAACTGGCTTTGGTGACTTCTCAACCTCCACCAAACACATACGACAATTACCAGCGACGGCGAGGCGCTCGTGATAACAGAAACGTGGAATTTCGACTCCAGCTAAAGCAGCTGCTTGTAAAACCGTCGTGCCTGGCTCGACCATCACTGGCTGGTCGTCAATGAACACTTCAATCTTTTCCGGTGCTTTTGCGACATTTCCGCTTGTCCGGCTAGCAACACAAAGATGCTTAGGGCTTAGTTTAGCCCCAGTCAGCAATTTGGTAACGCTTGACCTTAGCATATCTGAAGTGATACTGATTATAGGCTTCAATTACATAATTATTTGTGTTCGTCTAACCTTACTTTCGAAGAATGCGACCACTTCAAACACGCAAAAACAAGTACCTTATTGCAGCACGTGATTGTTAATTTCAAATAGCCTCGTCTCTTATTTACAATTCGATTATGAAGTTCGTTTATCAGTTTTCTCAATTTTTCTGTTTTATTATTTACCTTGGTAGATCATTTTTTGACGGACGAATCATTGGCGACAACCGACAGGGATTTTTCTCGAATGTTGGTACGAGGGCATAACTGGTGCTGGCGCCAAGCGGTGACAACTGACGACTTGCGAATACGATTTGAGTGCTTGAAGGCCGAGTTAGAGGCCTTAGAGCCTATCTAGCCCAATGTTAGCTTTTTAAGCCGACTGAAAGGCAACAATGTACTGTTCTTAAATGTTCTGTTTTTAAATCTGATATTGCGCAAGCGTGACTAAGAGGTGTCCTCTTAGTTCCACCCAGTAGTTGCACCGGACTTGTGCGCTTCCGCAATCAGATTTTAAAACTTAAGAACACTTTTTTTGCCTTTCACTCGGCTTAAATCCGTACCGGTATTGTTCCCTCGATTTTATATGCTCTAAGTTGAGTGACTCCACGGATCGCAGGAATCTTGGAACAGTTAAGGAACAGTTCGTGTACAAAATTAAAACCAATTGAAACGTTGAAAGTGCGTATGTGGGAAAGAAAGGTCGTGCATGTTTGCTGCTGGGGGAAATATATTAAACAGCTCCGAAACACAGTTTAGGGAGCGTTCCTGTAGGTGCAGCGTCTTGGATGAAATCGAAAGCCACTGCAAATAGGGATAAATTTAGACAACCAAACAAACATAAATTATTTTTAGATTCGATCACATTCAAATTACATGTCTAGAGATTTTTTTTACAATAGTAATCGATTTTGTATGTGTGTGTGTGTGTGTGATGGTATTAATTAAAGCTTGTTTCTTATTTATCGTGTGGGATAAATAATACATTTGTCGCAATTTTTACAAGTTTTTATATTGCACTGGTGCTGCTCTAACCTCTAATGCGCCGGCGCTTCTCTGATAACAGCTGATTTTTTGTTAGAAGGACAAGGGGGTCGAGTGGGTCAAAATTAATAAAGTGCTATATAATTATAGGAATAGGACAGTCCGCGTAATTGAGATAAACCGACGAACAACGAGTGAAACTACGTCTTGCACGTTCAACATATTTTCTTATATTTATTTACAAACTGTTTCGTTACTAAAATTGCGCAACCATGGCGTACTGTATGCGAGTTTTGCATCGCCAGGTAAGAATAAACTTTATTATTTTTGTAAATATTTGAATGAAATTGTTCTCTCCCTCATGACTGCCTCTTTGATAAATTTAAATGACCGTTAAATCAACTAGAATTAATCTTTGAGCTTCAAAAACGAGCTTCAAAAACATCACATCATTTGTTTTACGATCATCTTGCGACTTGCAAAAGTCCGTATCGAAATTGTTTCAAGGACTTTGGACTCGACCTGTTATATAATATGCTAATGTTAACCAACCTCAAACTGGTGGTTTGAGAGCCTTGAGTTTTACGCATCTTAAATGTTTTCGTTTTTTAAGGGGAGCCAAGTGCCAGCTGTTTTATTAAAGGATGCCCAAGTGCGTTGCTTTAATGTATCGCCACTTATGGCAGCTGCCGGCAAAGTGGCGATGAGTAAATTTGATTCCACCGCTTATTTGCCGTACGAAAAACTTTCGAAGAATCTGGAAATTGTGAAAAAACGACTTAACCGGCCTCTCACTTTATCTGAAAAAGTGCTTTATTCCCATATCGATGAGCCCGGCAAACAGGTATGTAAACAAGTTGCTTCATATGCTCTGAGTAAGATAACCCGTTGACTCTTTCATGCTTGTTTACGAATTGTATTGATTCGATGCACAAAGTGCAAAGTTTGAGTAGAACATTCAATATGTTTCAAATTTTTTTTCTATTAGGACATTGAACGAGGATCGTCGTACTTGCGCTTGCGACCGGATCGTGTTGCCATGCAAGATGCTACCGCCCAAATGGCAATGTTACAATTTATATCTAGTGGTCTTAAGCAAGTTGCCGTGCCCAGTACGATCCACTGCGATCACTTGATCGAAGCACAGATCGGCGGCGATAAGGATTTGAAACGCGCGAAAGATTTGAATGAAGAAGTTTACAAGTTCTTGGCCAGCTCGGGATCTAAGTATGGAGTGGGTTTCTGGAAACCGGGCTCCGGCATTATTCATCAAATTATTCTTGAGAACTATGCGTTCCCCGGGCTGTTGATGATTGGCACTGATTCACACACACCGAATGGCGGTGGCTTAGGCGGATTGTGTATTGGTGTCGGCGGTGCCGATGCTGTTGATGTCATGGCTAGCATTCCATGGGAATTAAAATGTCCTAAAGTTATCGGCGTCAAACTGACTGGTAAATGATTGTTTGACGTGCTTCGTCCGAGAACAATTTGATAATTTCATTTTTGCAGGTGCATTGTCTGGTTGGACATCGCCGAAGGACATCATTCTGAAGGTAGCTGGTATCCTGACGGTGAAAGGTGGTACCGGTGCTATTGTTGAATATCATGGATCCGGTGTCGATTCGATTTCTTGCACCGGCATGGCTACTATTTGCAATATGGGTGCTGAAATTGGCGCAACAACATCACTCTTCCCATACAACAAGCGCATGCATGATTACTTAGTTGGTACGTAAGGTTTGTTCAGAAAAAATGCTCTAAAAATAACCCGATCGTGTTGGCAATGGCGTCAATCTATTTTTATTCTAGTGTTTTCTAATTTTGAAAATATTCTCTATTAATTCGAGTTGTAAAACTAAAGTGAAGAGAATGCTTGTGTTTGGGCAGCGAATTTAATAATCGTTAAAATGAGATCATAGAGGTCATTCATACAAAAATTACTAAACACGACTGACAATTATCTGCTTTATTTTGTAATGTCTTCGTTTTCAATCATTTTTGTTTTCTATTCCATTGATAACTACTTTTACATACGCGTTTTAACACAATTCGAGAAATGATGCCTATACACATACATCAACAAATACATAATTTATTAAGATATTTACATTGTAATCTGATTGATTTAGCAACAAGTCGTAAAACCATTGCCGAAGAAGCAGACAAACACAAAGAATTACTTCAGCCTGATTCCGGTTGTAACTACGATCAAGTAATCGAAATTGACTTGAACACATTGGAGCCTCACGTGAATGGTCCATTCACCCCTGATTTGGCTCATCCTATCAGCCAATTAGGCAAGAACGCTAAGAAAGCCAACTGGCCTTTGGACATCAGAGTCGGTCTTATCGGTTCGTGCACAAACAGCTCCTACGAAGACATGGGTAGATGTGCTAGCATTGCCAAAGAAGCCATGGCCCATGGTCTCAAGTCCAAGATACCTTTCAACGTGACGCCCGGCTCTGAACAAATTCGTGCGACTATTGAACGGGATGGTATTTCGAAAATCTTTGCTGATTTCGGTGGCACTGTAAGTGAAATTATTGTAGGGGGTTGAGCGCTATTGCATTGTTCTTTTTTATGTTTAACATTTTGTTAGGTTCTTGCCAATGCTTGTGGACCTTGCATTGGTCAATGGGACCGCAAAGACGTGAAGAAAGGTGAAAAGAACACAATCGTTACATCGTACAATCGTAATTTCACCGGTCGTAATGATGCGAATCCAGCAACACACGCTTTTGTAACGTCACCTGAACTGACAACTGCGTTGAGTATCGTTGGCACGCTCGACTTCGACCCAACTAAGGATGAACTCACTGGTGCTGATGGCAAGAAGTTCAAATTGTCCGCTCCATTTGGTGATGAGTTACCCGCCAAGGGTTTCGATCCAGGTCAGGATACTTACACCGCACCGCCAGCTGATGGCAGCTCTACCAAAGTGGATGTTGATGTGAAATCACAAAGATTACAACTCCTCGCGCCATTTGACAAGTGGGACGGCAAAAATTTACTCGACATGACCGTTCTTATCAAAGTTAAGGGTAAATGCACAACCGATCACATTTCAGCAGCAGGCCCATGGCTCAAGTATCGTGGACACTTGGACAATATTTCAAACAACATGTTCATTGGCGCAACAAATATTGAAAACGGGGAAATGAACAAAATCAAAAATCAACTTACTAACGAATGGGGAGCAGTACCGGATGTTGCTCGTCATTACAAAGCAAACGGCGTCCAATGGGTAGCCGTTGGTGATGAAAACTACGGCGAGGGCAGTTCTCGCGAACATGCCGCTCTGGAACCGAGACATTTGGGTGGACGAGCTATTATTGTCAAATCATTCGCACGTATCCACGAGACCAACCTTAAGAAGCAAGGTCTCTTGCCTTTGACTTTTGCCAATCCCACCGATTACGATAAGATTCAACCGACTGACAAGATCAGTCTGGTCAACTTGGCAGCACTTGCACCTGGACAACAAGTCGATTGCGAAGTCAAACATACCGACGGCAAAGTTGACAAAATCAAATTGAATCACACCTTGAACGATTTGCAAATTACGTGGTTTAAAGCGGGTAGCGCATTGAATCGCATGAAGGAGATTTCGGGGAATTAAATGCAAATTAATTCAGTAGCTTTGCACTGAAACTGTCGATCGAAATTAATTAATTGATTGCCTAGATAGAATTTCTACTGAATGTTTTTGTAAGTGATTGGAGCTAATAGTATTCCTAGTAATTTATCATATTTCTGTCGAAAGTCTTTCCGGCATGCATTTTTATACACACCTTCAACCATTTCTCAGGCAGGAAAGTGACGTTTTCAATAAATTTATCCATTGTACATAAATAAAGAATGAAATGTCTGTAATTCCTTCTTTTTATGAATTTATAGCCCAATTCCTTTATCTGAAATTCATAATTTTGCATTTGACTGCTGAACATTCAGCCTGCTGCTGCCTAGCTTTGCAGGATTTAAGGTAAGAATTATTTTCCTGGGAATATTGCCTTTCCATTTTTTTAAATTAATTTTGTCCTCGATTTTCACATTTTTAATAACTTCGAAAATATTTATCCAGTCGTTCTTGTGTAACATATCTTTATCGAATTAATTTCCTAATTTAAAGTTTGAATTTGCCGCGGTTTTCATTCATGCATCAGGTGCATTTCTTTGTGCTTAACTTTTTGCACGCGCTAAAGTTAAAGCTGTTTGTACCTTTTGACGCTAAAGAGTGCAACTTTTCTAACCCTCATCAGTGACAGTTAGAAAAGTTAAAGCATACGCAATTCTGACTTTACCTCTGAATAGAATGCGTCGAGTTTTACCGCCAGATTTCACGCGTTTAAATTTGAGATTACCATTTCTGCTTCTCGTTTTTGTATTTTTCCGATCCAAGTAGAAGTTGCTGAATATTGAAGGGCAAATTTATATGTTTGACTTGAAAAGTAAGTACTTAAAGTTCTGAAAACGGTCACGTGCACCATCAGTTCACGAACCGTTACAGGACATGAAAAAGGATTTCACAATGATATACAGAATTATAAAAGGAATGCACCGCCCCAATCGGTTGCTTTTTATCTTTTAACATTCGCGAGTTATTGACATAAATGTGGAGAAACGTGTGGAACCAGCTTAATTTTGAAATATTCTATGCAATTCCAAAATTTGTCCCAGAAATGGCGGTCTTGCTCGGCCGGCTGATG
>JARJEB010012066.1:0-10938 GCA_030264535.1 Liometoxenus newtonarum | reverse complement strand
TGCTTCCCGTTTAAAAACGGTGCTTCCCTGAACATTTTGGTATGGGACTTTCTTACTCAGTTTTTCATGTAGAATCTACCATTTTTCGCTGTATCGTTTGGTCTGGGACACCCTGTATATGTATATATGTGTAGGTACCTATTATTCTTTATTCTTCATTCATTTCTTTCTATATATTCATCACGGAACATGAACATCGAGAAGATGAAGTTGAAGTTGCAAGTAAAGTAAAGTGTCAAAGTTCAAAACACTTTAGCACTTGCTCTTTGCGCAACTTATACACACAACACACACACAACACAACACAACACGATAAAAGAAGAAGAAATGAAACATGCACATAAAGCAGATGATAAAGTTGTGTATGTGCTTATTAGGGAAGAGCAAAAGACTATATCAGCGTTTCTCAAAGTGTGGGGCGCGCCCCCCTTGGGGGGCGCCTAATATGTACAGGGGGGGGCGTCGAATAAACGAAATAAATGAACAAAGTATCGGCAACGTAGGTAGCCAATATTTCCAAATCTAGTTAAATAAGTTCCTGCCTATTGGATTATTCTCTTCCATTTTATGCAGGAGGCCGCAGAATTATTGAAGGTCAAAAGGGGGGGGGGGGCAAAATACGAAAGTTTGAGAAGCGCTCGTTTATAGCTTGTTTTTTTTGTTGATTATTGAGTTCACGGTTGAGTTTATTAGGATGGTGGACTTGTTGACTTTTGACGTTTTTGACGTTGACGATATAGACGCGCCGAGAAGAAATAAAAACCAAACAAAAAACCGTTACAGTTGCAATTAAAATGATTTTTTTCAAGTGCCAGCTAGCTGTTTGTAACTTGACTGAAATGGAAATGAGTATATGACATTTAATTGCTTTTTGATTTATATTTATATTTTTATCTTTTGGGCGTTTTATTTTATAAATAATTTAAGCTCTATATGTTTTGGACAGGTCTAGGTATAGTTTTATTTTTTGTTACTTTTTTTTTGGCAGTTGATAAAATTCGCAACTTGCGTTTCAGTTTGCAGCCGACTGCGACGGCGTCAACCTTTCGTTCGCTATTTCCGGCCCCGGAAATGGTTACCGGTAATTGCAACTAATGCCACGTGCAACGAACGCATGCATCGCATCTGAATTTATTATGATAGGCCGTTTTCCACGTTTATAAGTTGCATTTACATTTACAAACGAAATATAGTTTCCCCAAAAATGATTGTTTAAGATTTGGTACGTATAACAAGTTTAAACCGAAAGATGAAGCAAATACGTGCTTGGGACATAAACACGTCAAACACGTGGATCCGGCAAGCGCCACGTGCATTGACGCGTAACGTTTAATGAACAATCGTTGCGGCCGACCGCAATTAACCATAATGTGTAAACTAGTGACCAAATTATGTACGCTGAATGTGGCGGTTTGGGCCCGGGTGGGGGGGAGGGGTGGTGTTTGCAAGTGGCGGGAGTATGATGCCGGTCCCGGTGTGCTGTGTGTCATTGATGCACCGCGCCGATTGATATCGCATGTGTTTAGCAAAATACATTACTGAATAATCTATTAACAGTATATGTACCGCCGCCCGACACATATATTTGCAACTGCAAATTCTGCCCATACATGTTCATGTAAAGGTACCTAAATGTTTGTATGCATTGTTGTACGATATAGAGTAGTGTTGAGGGCGGTTGTGTGCGCACCATACGAACTGAGTCCATACATACAGCATAAACACATATGCGTATATGTTTATAGGTATATTCAATATACTTGCACACCTATTAGGCTATTATGTGTTAATTGACTGACAATATTACGCCAATATCCGGGTAATTATCAAAGAATTGTTGTAATTGTCTAAATATAGTATATATAGGCAACAACGTCAAGTGGCCATTTGTTTTAGGGTTTTCAGTACTTATATATACCTAGTTTTGTTGTGTTTGCTTTTTCTAAAGTTATTCTTAAGATGCGAATTTACAATAGACCAGTTCGGAATGATGTCAAAATGCCTTATAAATAACACCTGGCATCTTTTTTAAGGTAGCCTAATAACTCGAAAAACAACGTTGCCTGAAGGTCTGGATGCGGCATCCATCAGCTGTTCCGAATCCGAACTGTCATATTGCGGAATTGAAATTGCGAAGAGGTTATCTATGATATCGAGGTCCTGACCAGAATGGGTGAAAAATGTAAAAATTACGGTAGCGCCCGAAAGTTATACTCCGTGCGGAGGCCGGAGTTTTCTGCGTTTTCTAATATGGAGGGGAATAAAATCGTTAATACTGAAAAAATAAGTGAGGTCATGTATCAGCCATAAGCGCTATAAAAATAATATTAGTACCTAAGAGTTACTCCAAAAAAAAAAAATAATTAAGGTAGAGCACGAAAGTTATGATCCGTGTTGAACTTTTGCGGTATAAGAAACTGTGATTTCTAATATGGAGCGGGACTAAAATCAGGAATACTGAAAAAATAAGTGAGGTTATTTATCAGACATAAGTGCTACAAATATAATATTAGTACCTAAGTACTACAAAAACAAAAAAAAAAAACAAAAAATTAGGGTAGAGCACGAAAGTTATGATCCGTGTTGAACTTTTGCGGTGAGAAACTGCGTTTTCTAGAATGGAGCGGGACTAAAATCAGGAATACTGAAAAAATAAGTGAGGTTATATATCAGACATAAGTGCCATAAAAATAATATTACTACCTAAGTACTACAAAAACAAAAACAAAAAATAAAAAATTAGGGCAGAGCACGAAAGTTATGATCCGTGTTGAATTTTTGCGGTATAAGAAACTGCGATTTCTAATATGGAGCGGGACTAAAATTGGGAATACTGAAAAAATAAGTGAGGTTATGTATCAGACATAAGTGCTATAAAAATAATATTAGTAAGTACTACAAAAACAAAACAAAAATTAAAAATTAGGGTAGAGCGCGAAACTTATAATTCGTATTGAACTTTTGCGGAGAGAAACTGCGTTTTCTCATATGAAGGGGGATTAAAATCGGGAATACTGAAAAAATAAGTGAGGTTATGTATCAGACATAAGTTCTATAAAAATAAAATAAGTAAGTACTATAAAAACAAACAAAAAATTAAAAATTACGATACCGCGCGAAAGTTACAATCCGTATTGAACTTTTGCTTCTTTTGCGGAGGCCAGAGAGAAACTGCGTTTACTAATATGGAGGGGGACTAAAATCGGGAATACTGAATAAATAAGTAAGGTTATGTATCAGATATAAGAACTTATAAGTACTATAAAAACAAAAAAAAAATGTAGAGTAGACGTTTTTGAAAATTCCAATAAATGTGAAATGTATAATTAATAAGTTAATTGTTTAATTGAACGGTCGATGTGCATGTTAATTGTAGAAAATATCATTCATATTAAACACGTTCATGTAGGTAGTGATATATCAATGAAAACGAAATGAAATTTCTAAATTAAATTGTCGACTGACTCTGAAATAAATAGTACAAACGTGCACGTACTTCATATTTCCATATGTTTTCAATAAATGTATCTATATACCTATACAGGCATACAGCATATACCTATTCGAATGTGTGTTCTTGCGTGTGTTGTGTGTGTGAGAGAGAATGGTAGACTGTGAATGCTGGGGTAGGTCAGTGTCAAATATGTGTGAATATTAATGTAATTGAAACTGATATTGTGTTTAATAATTAACCTGGTTATTGGTAGACCGATTAAATTTTTAGCGGTCGGTAATAAATAAACACTCAATTTATAATAATCAAAACGCTCATATTTATATATGATGTTATTTATATAATTTCATTATGATTTGTTGTTCGTATATTGTCGCCGTTCGTTGTTGTAACAAAACCACCACCGTACTACCACCACAATAAAACCAGTGCCAATGAAATTACTTACAGATACCGACAACTTTTGTATAAGTCAATTCATAAAACAAAAATATATTACTGACATTGGGATAAAAGCGCGGAAATATTTAATAATATCGATCCGATTCGAATTAATAATATCATTTTGAGGTGACGTCAGGTCAGTACAATTGTAATTAATGACACGACGAAAAGAAACCGTTAGTTTTTGTATTTTCGCTTTCCTGATTTTGCTATACTGCATTGTCGAAATGGACGATTTAAAATTTCTGTTTGTGCCATTTACAGATGAGTTAAATTGAGCAATCGAAGTTATGCGAAGAGAAAGAGGGACAGGAATGGTTGCGATATAGTATTTTTAAAATATTTTTCTGTTAGTTTTGTTTATGTTATCACAAAGTTCGTTGAAACAGTAAATCTCTGCTTGATGTGAACGGCTCGCGGGCTCGTACTGCTGGATATATTTACAACAGGATGAGGAATTATACCTACACACAAAAACCTGCCACGACCAAATGCTACCTTGACTGGTTTGGTTTCTGTAACACAAACGCAACCGATATCATGTAACTGAACCAGAAAAAAAAACATTCATACACGGAGATAGACGAAATGCACAAATGGTGCATAAAAATGGAAAATTTATTACTTTTATACTGATATATTTAGCAACCTTTGCCAAAAAGGTCTTCAAAGTATAAAAGTTAAGAGATATTTTCCAGTTGGCAACGAACTTTAGGCAACAAGTTGAACAACACATTTTCAATATATTTTTGTTTCCATAGTAACTGAGTTAGGCAATTTTATAAACGAGTACCGGTTCTTTTAGAATTACACTTCAGGGACCCTCCGCTAGATGGTTTATTAATGAAAGGGGGCCAATAATGGTACCCGAATTGTTATAAAAGTTGCCTATTTAATCTGCAGCATGAAGCCTTATGTTTATATTATTATACAGTGTGCCCCAAAAAATAAATGAAAAAATCGAAAAATACTGGTAAATATTCCGAGGCGAATTTATTTTAGTTATTACACGGATGTTAAAACTCGGTGTGTCGGATGAAAATTTTTCAAAATTAAAATTTCGTTTTCGTTATTTTTTGCAAATTATTACAGTGTGCGCTGTGTGTATGCATTGTATGTGGTATTAAAAAAGTAAAAACTACATGCTTTTCCGAATATGCAACAAACACTGAAACACACACGCGAAGTGTAGAGAAATATAAAAGCAAATGCGAAAATGAAATAAAATGAAATATACAGGAATATAGCCTAAAAGTGCAAAACACACGCATCAGCTATGAGCTAGGCACCGGGAAAACGAAAACGAATGAACGAAAACAACACAACGAACCATCAGACATTTGTTTTCAAATGCATTATTGAAACTCTAGGGCCGGGCCGGGAGAGGTGGTGCGTCTGTATGGTTACTATGATGCCATGCTGGGGAATGAGAATGAGTTTGAGTTTCGGTGGCCTGCCTGCTGTTACCGCCGTTCAGTAACTCTCTACTCTGGTCACTGGTGGACAGCGTGAGGCTGAGGAGGCTGAGGGAGATTGGCGAATTTCGGTTTGGTCGTTCACTGCCGGCAATTCACAATGCCATAAATTCCCTTTGAAAGCATAAATTATACAAAACCGAAAATGCCGAACTAACTATATCACTAGTCTCTATCGAAACGTAACTATAATCTAACAAACAGATACAGATACGAATAACTAACATCTGTATCTGTATATGCAACCAGAATGTAAATTTGTTAAATGTTTGTTTCAGAATACTAATACTAAAATACTAATTAAGATTGTTAATTAATTAATTAAGATTTATTCCCCCCGATTGATTAAATAAATTTGATAATGTTGTTTTTGAACCATCAGTCTCGGCGACCAGTAAAACTTGTTAAGTCGCACACTTTGATTTCTTCTTTGGCAAAACCTGCATGACCGGATTTGTCCAAACAAAAAGAACTAGAATTTACTTGCAACTTGTTTTGTTATTTGTTTTGTTGTATTGTATTGAGAGCAACGTTCAGTTCGTACCCTTCGTATCGTACCCACAAAAAGTTGGCAGTTTAGTTTTCTTTTCATTCGATGTGTGAACGTCGTCGAGTCGAGTCCTAATTTTCAAGGTGTTAAAGTTATAATAAAGTTATTGGTTTTGGTTTTGGCACTAAACAAAAATCTAAAACGTCATGTGAAAATGTTTACCTGGATAATCAGACGAAATGAAATTAAAAAATATCCATTAGCAGTAAAAATTGTTGAAGAAAACAGTTTTAAACAGGAATAAGTACTTTTTAGCAATTCAAAGTTTTAACAAAGTCTCTTTCCTTTCAAGATCTGCATTCAACTCGTCCTTTTAAACGTCCAAATCCACTAAGTATAAGTATAAATACATTTAGTTTAAGTAATTCATTAAATTTATTTAGTTTAGTTTTAGTTTTTTTTTTTTTAAATTTAAAGTAGTTGAAGTTGGTTATATTTTAAAATAAATAAAATCCAAGTCCTTGATTGGTATTAAATAACTGTTAAGAGTTCTTCACGTTTTGTAGCACCACTAATATAAAGTTGTGCACTATTTAAGGATACCGAAGTCCGTTGGAGTTGAAGTCCCAAGTCGACTGACTGGAAGCGAACGTGCGAGGCGTTCAGTCACTCTGGTCCTAGGACGAGCGTCGTCGCGACGTCCAACGTCGGTGCGGTATTGGTATGTGTGTGTGTGTGTGTGTGTATATGTGTATATTTATTATTTGGAGGATCGCGTCGTCGTATCCTGCGCAGTCCTTACGCGACGAAGGATACCGAAGAAGTGAAGGCGTCTCGAGCTAAGACGTGGGTATAAGGCGATCCTTTTGGTAAGGGGAAAGACGACGGCGATGGAGGATGTTCGCCGACGACTGACGGAAGACGTCGCAGGATAACGACGCGCGCCGGCGTCGTCGCTCCCCACCACCCACGCCACGCCTCCGGTGGGGAGGATAATTAAGTTGATTTTTAAGTCGTTTCTAAGATTTTTTAAGATTTCGCACCCCCGCTTTGCCCCTTACCGAAAACCCCTCGTAGCGACTGACCGACGCCGGACCGCGCTTCGACGCTCGCTCGCTTGCTCTGACTTTCTGAACGTTTGCCGGCGGATCGGACTGATTTCAACTCTCTGTAAGTTCAGTCTTAGAAATTCTTAGTTTTTCGATTATGCGGTAATTAATTTCGGTCAAAAGAAAGTTCTTCCAGAAAAACTTCCTTAAATATTTTTCAATCAGTTTCGTTGGCATTGAAACTCTTAACATGAAGTTATGAAGTTAATTAAAAAAGGATTTCTATCTTGATTTAAATTGTGTCGTGCATGCTTGTAGTTCACGTGCCCTGCACTTTTTTGTTTTCAATTTTCTCACTGTTTTCCCTTCAACAGGATTCACATGACTTTCAGGTAAAGGACACCGCACGTAACCTTCAGATTAAAAAAGTTGATTGAATATTGCGAACAAACATTGTAAAAAATTAATAAAAATTTCCTATCAGATAAAAAAAAATCTAAAACTTTAATAAGTAGATAAATTTAGGAAATTTTCTCAAGTTCGGCGTTTCGTTTTCTTAAGTTTCTTTTTCTGAGTGTTAACTTTTTATTGTACATTACTATTAAATTCATTGCATATTAATCGTTCATTCACTTTTTAAAATTTCTTTTAATTGGATTTGAAAGTTTCCGGATCGATTTTAAGATTTCCCGAAATTATCCATTTTTTTTTGTTTTGCTGTTAACTTTAAAACATTATTTTCATTGTTATTTAGTTTGTGAGCGCACTTTCAACTCTCTGGAGCGAACTTAGTCACTCTGTAGTCTAACTAGACGTTCAGCGTCTAAGTCCCATACTTGTCCACTTGCTAAACTTAAACTACACTTTGCACTCGATTTATTAACAGGTTTATACTTCCTTTCAAACACTTTAAGTTTAAAAACTTTCTTTAACATCAAATTACTTAATTAGTAAATAATTTATAAATTAAAGAAATTTAAAAGAATATAAAATTAAGTGTGTTGTGCATACTGGTGTTTTGTGATATAAGATTTGGCAAAGTTTTGTTTTGTTGGAAAAAATTTTGCGTCCTTACCTTATGATGTATTATTATTTTCTTAGATATTTTATGAAAGGCGCACACACATAATATAGGAATCAACACACTTAGGGGACATGGTCATGAATGCCCGTCTTGTGGCACACTATCAGCCCTTATTGCAGAGTGGGGAGGACGCATGAGCAGCGTCGCGACGCCAAGGATACCGATAAGTGGCGCCCCGGCATCCTGGACGGTCACTCGATGAACCTTTCTTCTATTATCTATACTCATATATCAACGTCTCTCACGTCTACGAAAAACCGACGCCGTCCCTACTCATCCGACGTCCGATCTTTGTAGGCTGTTTCGTTCAAACGCTGCACCCTGTACGCCGCGAGATTATCTTTTAAGTGGAAATTTTGAAAAGAAAAAAAACAATTTCAATTTTCCAATGTTAGAAAGTTTCAAAAAATTTAAGAAACAAAACTAATTCTGGAATGACCGATTGAATTGAATTAATTTGCAATAAAATGCGAACGGCAATTAGAAGACGCTCAATTTGATTAAATCGATGTTGTATAGGTCCGATAGATAGTATAGTAATTTAATGTAATTGCAGGTCCGACGGGGTCCATTCAGCTTGGGCATCTGGCTTCAAGAAGTTGCTGCGGCGCCCAATGGGGGACATAAATCTACTGCGGACACAACGACGCAGCAACGTTCATTTCCTTTGTCTCCTCGTTTAAGTAAAGAACAACCAAGGACCATTTGTTCATCTCGCCTGCGTCGCCCACATTTCATTCTAAGCACAACTTTCATTGTGTCCACAAATATCTCTGACTAATGAATTTCAACTGTTCGATAAGGAAAACTGCTTATCAAATTTTGCAAAAAGTCTGATGCAATCTTCAAAATATCAAATTCATAAATATTTGCCTGATTGCCACGCAAACCATAGATTTTTAAATGTAGACAACCATGTAAATGAGAATAAGGAATCGAAAGTTATTTATTTAATGAATTAATCATTTTTAAAAGGCTCTTCATCGAGACTGAGGCTAATATTTGTAAACACTAAACATAGATAAATATTAAATATATACATGTATATATGTAAAGCGCATCGATTTCTATCAATAGCCCACGATGCTAGTCGGCTACAAACACAACAGGTGTCCACATGGAGCAATATAAAAAAATAAAAAATAATAAAAAAGTATTTAGTGCGCGGAGCATTTTTTTCCGGGGCGTCATGAGTTCGATTCCGCTCGCGCTCTCGTTCTCGACGCTGCTGCTATTTTTTATTTTATTTTCATTTTCATTCAATGGTAACGCATATAGCAATGACACCTATTAATACATTTTACGGTTCCGTACGTATATCGTTGCACATATTCATTGATTGCGACGAGAGCGAGCGAGCACAACTTGTTGTTTGACGAGTGCGTGTTTGCGCTTTCGCAATTAATTATGCAACGACTAATATTCTGACATGCATGCATCTTGCCGGTGTCGTTTTATGTTCTACTCTCAATTCGTTTTCAGCTGAATTTTTCTGTTTTTCATATTTTTCATTTTCCACCAATTGTACTGAGTGTATTCGAATTGTGTGATTTGGTAATATTTTTAAAAGCCTTGATTAATTATAAAAGTTAAGTTTTTAAAAGAAAATGATCGCCCGAGCAGGGACTTGAACCCTGGACCCTTGGATTAAAAGTCCAATGCTCTACCGACTGAGCTACCCGGGCCGATGCTTTAAGTCATTCACTAACGCACTTAAATATATTAAATATTATTTCATAGTTATGCAACCAACAGTACAATAAATATGCTACTTACCAAGTTTAAAATTCCAAAGTTATGAGTTATTTAGGATTTTTTATTTATTAACGTTATTATTAATTATTTAATCACGAAGTTATCACATGCTTTTCAATAAGTATTTAAGATTTAACACTTAACTAAATATCACCACGACCGTTAAATTTTGTGCAACAATCATCAGTCTTGAAGTTACTTGAATACCTATCACAATTTTGTAAGACGTTGCTAAGATGTCTCAAGAAAGACTAAAAGGAAACGATACACATCACTTCGTCTTATTAATTTCACCCCCACCCTATACTTGCACAAAATTTAAAATTTAACGGACGAAATGGGAGAGACGGATAAAATGCATTAGTTTTAATTGTAGGCACGCGTTCTCGTTGTATTAAAGGAGAAGGGATATATATGTACAGATACGAGATAACCAAGGTAGAAAAATAGTAGGTGCACAAGTAAGACACGCGACCGTTAGAGAATGTCATCCTTGAGCGAACATGCACATTCTATACGTGTACATTATGCTTCGCTGCGTTCTTTACTGACTTTACCGGAAAACTGGGACAACAAACCACCACAATCCGAGACCAGAGCCCTTTTCTCAAGAAAGTCAGAAAGTGCTTATGTAATTTCTTATTCTTGAAGTTATATATTTATACATTAGGTAGGCAAATAAATGAAATATTCAAATATGTGTAACGAGCTTTTTCACATTTTCAAACATAAATTTTACAATACTTTTTACTTACAGCTTTCAGGGCGGTATTATCTATTAGTCAGACCAGGCATTGTGCCTAGGGCCTACGAAAAGTTGGAAGGCTTACGAAGAGTGATGAGATGAAAATTTGAAAATTTGAGACTTGAGAGAGCTATTTTTTTAGCCACCGCGTTCTCGAATATAGCATTTACTACTTGACGACTTGAGAGCTTTTTTTTGGCCACCAACAATAAAAAATTTAAAATTTCAGTTAAGTGCCTAGGGCTAACAATAGGCATAATCCGGCCCTGACAGCTTGCAGCAAAGGACAAGGCATTCAGGTTGAATCTGTCAAGTTGTTACAAGTTACAATTTTGTTGATAAAATTTTTGTTCTATTTTTAATCAATAAGTAAACGAATTTCCTTTGTTTCATAAACAAAAGTTATTGACAAAAAATAGCGAAATAAAATTGAAATAATTAT
>JARJEB010012065.1:0-19461 GCA_030264535.1 Liometoxenus newtonarum | reverse complement strand
CTAGTTCGGAACTGTCGGACGCATGAGCAGTTTAAAAAAAACGTTGCTTTTTTAAAACTGCTCATGCGTCGTACAGTTCGGAACTAGTTTGGTGCATTGTTGGAACAAGCCTAATATTTCCAAAATTGGGACATTTTTACTGATATTGACACTATTGACAGATTTATCATAGAAATGATGATAAGAGAAAGTTAAAACGATTTTAAAACTAAAAAAAAAAAAGAGAAAACGAGGAATTGGTACAAGCAGAATGAGAAACAAAAACAAAATAAGTATATAAATAACAGACGTAGAAAGAAAATATTAAAAATTTTAAGTTCTAACATCGTATATTTTAGGATTTTTTCTATTTTTTTAAGTATTGGTAAATTTATGTAGTTTATTAGAATTACATTTGTTTATTAACCAGTTAGATGTTTTATTTGTTGTGCCCTACCCCGCATGCGCAGTGTTACCATCAAATATGGCAGTAAATTCAAAATGTTATTCCTTTACCAAATTCCAGTTCAGTTGAACAATTCCAGTAAGTATTATAAGTAAATAAAAAAAAAGTGCTAATAAATATCTTATAATTCTAAGTAGTTTAATTTACTAAATAGTTTCAATCTCGCTTAGCTCGTGAAGCGTAATTATTAGGTAATTAGTTGAAAAGTGTAGTGGCTTTGGTCCTTTGTAAATTTTATTCGTTGTTAGCGAGCCGGGAATGTAACTATAAAGAATTGAAATACAATAGCCAATGTCAGACTCTTACTGACTAAACTCCCGACCTAAATAACTATCTTCGGAAAAAGATCCATAGAGGCGCCTCTGCCGTAGAAAGGGGAGGACCTAGAGACTACTTCTGGTTTTCGCACCTCCGTTAATACCCGTCGAGTTGAGTTGGGGGTGAACTCGCCTCTTATTGGTTAAGCGGTTGGCGTCGGTCATGGGGTGCGCTTTGCAGTATTGTGGTGATTGTAGTGGAGGAGAAGCGCGTGGCGCCCTCGGGTGGTAGTGGCGTTACAATATTATTTTTTAGCATGTTTAGCAAGTTGAAAAACATTTTTCCTATGCCCAGTATGAAATGACACACTTTTAATTAACAATTTTCTTATATCCTGCCACGGAGAAGCACAAGTGCAAAGTAATTCTGAAACCTTCAACAATGTTGAAATGAACTTTTCTGTCATTCCAACCTTATAAGGTATAATCTTTAAATTATAATATAGTAAAAATCATAGACTGTGTCTATTAATCCGCAATTGACGTTTGGTTCTAACGTACAATTTCAAATCTGATTACTTGTTACTCTGATTACTCTACTACATGTTTGTTTCTGAATAAATAAATATCTTCGTAAATAGGTATGCTGAGCAAGTATTCCTCAACAAGGTCCCGGACAGTAACTTTCGGAAAGGTGTACTACGAAAGTAATGCCCGAAGAGTCTCCCCTAGTGTCAGTTCCTTCGCGCAAACCTTCGCAGCAAAAAAGGGATACGTTGAAATTGCCGAAAATGATTACCGCTTGATTATCTTTGTTATATTTCGGCCACTTTGGATAGTAAGTAGATGTGTGGATGAAACATGCTGACTAAACTAAAAAAAAAAATAAAAAATAAACTTAATTTTAGATATTGCTCTGTATCAGTATAATGTTAAACGCCGTCATCACATGTTTCAGTTTAGTCTTCGAACCAGAATATTCGAAGATGCAGACGGTTATCTACTATACCTTCGAAATATTTTATTTTGTTGATACAATTTTGGGCATATGTCACAAGTAATAGTAATTTTGGTTACCCGTTACTTGTTCCACAAATAATTTACCTTTCCAGAAAGTTGAGTAAAATTCAGAAACTTCGTACATCCAAGCCACGGCACTATGGCGAAATTTCAATTGCAATTATCACCATTATCCCTTATTACGAAGCATATTTGATGCTCCTTACTCCAGGCGCTCCTGCAATGCGTGATTATACAAGATTAAAAGTATTGCTCAGATATGTAGGTATCACATCAAGAAAGGATAATTTAACCAAATAAAATGCTAAGATGAAGCAAGGTTTTAATTTATGCCGATGCTGGGCATAGCCATACTGTGCACGTGAATGCATCTCAGCATATGATTCGTTGCATGCTGCTAGATGTAGTTACGTGTTCTTTCTCTGTATTTGTCGGGCCTGGTGACAGTATATAGAGGCGGCTAGGTGGTTCGATTGACGATGCCTTCTCCACACTGATGAGCTCCAATGAGAGCGAAACACGTTCTGTGGATGGATGGATCGTCGATTGAGTTATTTTCGTTGTTTCTTTAAACACGATTTGCAAGGATAAGCGTCATTGAGCGAGATATTGTCTCAAGTATTAGTCTTAAAGGATAATTTATTTTTGATAACTAAAATTTTAGATCATTTTGTCCATGCACGTGTTTACGCGACACGGCAGCATCGAGAATATGGTAATGGTCGTCATAAAACATCTCTATGTCTTGATCAATGTATCTACAGGGTTTGGGCTTATCTGGTACATAACCGTAACTACATACGCGGATGTCGAAGGACCAAATAATTGGCAAAATGAAACTCAACGCTTATTGAAGTTTGATCACCAAAGTAGATATTCATGGTTCTTGCTCAGTATCACGACCACTGCATTTTATTTTACTCAGAATTTATCTTGTAAGTACTCGGAGTTTCGAAATTTAGAATTGCCAAATTCTTAAATCTAATATTGACCATTTTGTAGTTATTGTAAAGCCGGTAACAATTTTAGAAACCCTCTTTCTCATCTTTTTGGTCCTCTTTGGATTCTATTCTACAACAATGATTTGTTGCGGTCGTTTGTTATCTATTTTTATACACAAGTCAATTCCATACATAAAATATCGGGAACACCTAGAACAGATACAAATAGACTTGGGCAAATGGAATTGTCCATTAAATCTAAAAACTCGAATCATGGATCATTACAATTTTTTCTGGGAGTCTTATCGTGGCTCGGACTTTCGGACTTCTTTCTTTTACCGTTTGCCTTTATCAATTCAGGTAGTTCTATCCAAATATTTTCCTATACTTGGGGCCTATGGGTGCGAATCTTTCGCAACTGCTAAACTTGGGCCTTTTCTGTTTTAGAAGGATCTGACCTTAGATATATTTTGGGAGGCATTGATGCACTCCCATCTATTTTGCGATGCGTCATTGCCCATGAAGCGCATTATCACATCAGTAATGTCAGAGAATTATCTTCTTCCAGGAACCCATTTATATCGCAAAGGTGATCTGAAGACCACAATGATTTATATCGTCAACGGGGACGTTCAAGTGCTCTCGAAATCTGATGATAAGACTTCTGTCTTGAATCTAACCAGTGGGTCATTGCTATCTGAAGTGGCTTGTTTGATGCCTTTACATAATGATATAACAATTCGTGCGGCAACACGATGCACCATACAAAAATTGGAATTGACGAAATTGTTCCGACAGGGTGCAAATATTGAAAACGCCTTGAGAATATTTCAACAGAAGATGGCTGTACGTATTTGCAAGACTAAGAAAATTATGGCGTTCAAGAAGGGTCTCACTAGGTAATAGTAAAAAAAAAACATGGACGTAGTTAAAACGGTCAGTTGCAACTATAAGGAACACCCGAATTCGTTATTTCTATGAAATGGGCTCTGCTGAATTTTATTTTCTTGCAGATGTCAAATCGAAATGAAAAAATTTAATTTTACACCGTTGGTCATGTTTAAATCTCGATGGAGAGAGATGCAACGTATTGCAAATGAATCAGACACGAAACGTTTGGGTCAAATACTAAAAACAATTGATGGGAGTTTTTGCCACGCCTACTTGGATTTGTACTCTTTCAATGAACATTTGGAAACTGAATTGGAAACCATATGTTTATCAAACAAATGCCCATTTGTCATCGATCCTTCATCTGGTTTTCGCTTGTTTTTTCATTACCTTTGCTTGTTTGCAGTCTTGATTAATGTAAGAACTGGGAATTGAATTATAATATTTCTGATTTATTATCTTGAATTATCCCAGGTCATTATGTTACCCTATTGCGTGGCAATAGCTCGCGAGATGCCCTACTCCTTTTATTCGGCCTCATTCATTCTGGACGTTATTTATTGGATCGAACTTTATTTAACATCTATATCCTTTGTACGCACTAATGATGGCAAAATTACCGATTTTAGAATTTTGTTGGCGAAACTGAAGAAAACTAATTATGAACTTGATGTTTTAGCTTGTGTGCCATTCGATTATTTTACGACATTTTTTGAATCGTAAGTGCAATAGTAATAATTTACGGGACCTCCGCACCTACGTAACTCCGCTCATCCACACCAACGTACCTCCGCGCTTACGCATCTCCACACCTCCGCACAGACTCATCTCCGCAGCACCGTACCTTCGCACCTCCCCCGTCTCTCCGTATACTTCCACACCTCCCCACACCTTCATACCTTCATACCTTCATACCTTCATACCTTCATACCTTCATACCTTCATACTTTCATACCTTCATACCTCCATACCTTCATACCTTCATACCTACCTTCATACCTTCATACCTCCATACCTCCATACCTCCATACCTCCATACCTCCATACCTCCATCCCTCCATACCTCCATACCTCCATACCTCCACACATCCAAACCTCCACACCTCCGTGCCACCTCACCTCCTCCACCTGCTCATGGAAACAACACTTGCTATCCGTATATATTATTTATCCGTGTGTTAATTATATTTTACGTAGTACTTTTCGACCTGCTGTCACTCGTCTGAATCGTCTCATATTCATCTATAAGTTGCTGGACGTACTGCTCGAATGGGACAATAAGATTTCGGGTAATATGTTGCTCAAGAAATTCATAAAGTATATAATATTTTATGCCACAGCTGCGCATATATTCGCATGCATTAGCTTTTATATTTCACAACTAAGTCCATCGTACAAAAATGGATGGTTCCAATTGAATATTGCTGATGGAAGGAATGTACAAGCCGATAGTCAAGATAAGTACTGGGCTAGTGTACATCTAAGTTTATCTGCACTATTACGCTTACGATATGTAAATTATCGGGTAATTAACCTGACTGATTTAATAATGTACCTTTCGTTCATTGTTTTTGGGTAAGCTCAAGACCTATTTAATGGACTCACCTCTCTACCTCCATGATGACAAAGTACATATAAGATGACGTGGTACCGCTTCTGATACAATGTCCCTCGTAAGGAGGTAGGGAGCTATTTCATGAACTCACCTGTCTACCTCTATGTGGACAAAATACATATGAGGTGGTACCGCTTCTCATACAATATTCCTCGTAAGGAGCTAGGAAGGCAGGGAGCTATTTAATGGACTCACCTCTCCACTTCCATGAGGACAAAATACATATGAGGTGGTACCGTTTCTCATACAATGTCCCTCGTAAGGAGGTAGGAAGTTAGGGCGCTGTTTAATGAACTCACCTCTCCACTTCCATGAGGACAAAATATACAATGTCCCTCTTAAGGAGGTAGCGATTTAATGGTCTCACCTCTCCACTTCCATGAGGACAAAATGCATATGAGGTGGTACCACTTCTCATACAATGTCCCTCGTAAGGAGGTATAGAGCTATTTAATGGACTCACCTCAGCACCTCCATGTGGACTAAATACATATGAGGTGGTACCGCTTCTCATACAATGTCCCTCGTAAGGAGGTAGGGAGCTATTTAATGAACTCACCTCTCCACCTCCATGTGGACAAAATACATATGAGGTGGTAGCGCTTCTCATACAATATCCCTCGTAATAGGAGGTAGGGAGGTGCATCCAGAATTATTTAAATAGATATATCTAATACCTAGTCCAATAATTTTAATATTATTTATAGGCAATGTCTTCTAGCATTTGCAGTTGCTGAGGTATCAAGTATGGGCATACATTTAAACATGCGTGATACAATATTTATTACGACCATTCGCAAAATGAAACAAGCGCTTGTAAATTTAGACTACGATTTGAAAAAGCAAACAACTGATTATTACACTTACAGTTACTACAACGGAATGCCAATATTTACAAACAGTAATTAGGTACTTTTACCGCATGAGAAAAATTAAGTTTACCACCTAGTTTGCAGAAAATAATTTTCCGTCACTGCCCGAAGCGATGCGCGAAAGTATAATTGAGAGACGTCTACTACCGTTGTTTACCGGCACGATATTCTTTAAATGGATGACAAATGAAGCGCTAGTGCATTTAAGCAAAGCTTGTACATCGCGAAGTTATGGTCCCAATACGGTCATCATTTCCAAAGGCATGTGGTCAAATTATATTTACATTATTGAACGAGGGTGGGTAGGATAGAAGTCATCATAGTCCATTCGACGCATAAATTGATTAACTACATTAAATTATAGAACTTGCCATACTGTTTCGGTCCTTGACCGTACGCCAAATCAGAACTTCATGTGTCAGTTCAGTGCGTTTCCTATAGTGGAATCACTTTTTGAAGTTCCTTGTTTGATTACTGTGACCACAGTAACTGCAGCTGACTTTATTTTGGTGCCAAAAGACAATGTCCTTAGCTGTTGTAAAGCTTTTAATATGCCTTACATTTTACGTAAGTAAATAAAATGATTAGGATCATTGATCCCAATAGGAGAAACAAATACCTTTGACAGAGGTCACAAAAATATGGGTCATGGAGTAAACAATGGGAAATTATTGGAAATTATTTGTACGCAAAAGAACGGTCTGATTTTTCCATTGGCCTTTCTCGATGGTCGTCATTTCTTTGACCACTGTCAAAAGTACTGGATTCTCCTATTAACAGGTTCTGGACCTACCTTCTCACCTTAAACGGTACGGGTAGAAGCCTGTTCGCTTCCATTTACGTTATCCCGGACGTGTTAATTTTGACAACTATCAGCAGCTCCACAGGTCTTTTCTAGCGCCAATCCTTGCTCTTGCGCCATAATCTCGCCAGACGAAAATTCGTAGGTCGTTATCGGGCATATTGGAGTTTCCAAAGCCTTTTGAGGACTCGCTCCTGGTACGACCACCCTTTCCTGGTGAATAAAGAGCTATTCTCTGTGTACTTATATTACCTACATCTCGAACTCGGTCAGACAGAACCCTAAACCCATTCGCTCTGTTACAGTAGGTCCAGAACCCGTTGGAGGTATCAAATTTTTGACAATTTCGAAGTTTTGCAGAACTTTTACAAGAGACCCAGTTTGATGAATTACTAGCACAAAGAGATGATGTTGATTGGAGAGTGTCCAATTTTCTTAATCAAAAAGTAGTCTTCCCAACGGAAACACAAACAGCCAATTCTTATTTACACCCATTTTTTGAAGTTCTGCAACGTAGTAAATTGTGTTACCTGTTCTACCACACCATCAATCCACATGGATGTTTTTTCACAGCATGGGAATGCATCAGATGTATTTTCGTCATTGTACAGTTGGTGCTCATTTATTACAGCTGCAATTGGCTATTTCCCTATTCGGTATACCTTAAAACAACAATCAAACAAGAATCATGGATTGTTTTTTATTTTGATTTAGAAAGTCGTCATTTGGGTACAATATGGTTTGGACTTCTACGGTCTGATAGATATATTGGTTCGCTTCCATGTTCAATACTACAATGAATATGGAATCATGGTCACTGATTTGATGTATACGATGCGACACTATTCCCAAAGATCTCTATTGGTAGACTTTTTCGGAATATTTCCATTTCATCTGTTGCGGATCCATCAGCTATTTTTTTCGAAATCAAATTATTATTTGGGATACCATCTTCAGGTCCTGTTTAGTCGAATCTTACAGGTTTATCGTGTACGCGGAGCGATTAAATACATTCTTGAAGTACGACAAGGACGACTTTGTCGTGCTATCGCCAAATTGTCTCTATTCGGACTTTATTACTACACCATTAATTTGTGCTTTATTGCTATATTCTTTCGACAGTTGTGTACTATAAGTGAGGTAAGTCAACTTTAGCAATTTGGAACCTACTTTAGACTCAACTTTGAACGTAAGCCCAAACGATATTCCTCACCTTGCAAACAATTATTTTCAGGAGACTTTTGAAATCACATGTACGCAAACCAGTGCCTTAGTTAAATTTGTTCAAGCCACACCAGGTTTTGATCTGAACCCCTACTACTACACAGCACTCCTTTCCTTTATACCCATTTCCATATTCAATATGCAATCAACACCTATACTGTGGATCTTTGAAAAATCACAATTGGCATTGATAGTGATCTTCATCATCATTCTGAAAATCTTTTGGTTCTACATCTACACCCATTTTGTCACTTTACTAGTCTCACAATCGTATCACTATTTAACGAATCTCAGTGCGATCAAAAATTTAAACACATTTGCTAAAAGCGACTACATTGATTTGGAAGTAGTCAAAGCTATCATCGAAGATAATGAATTTAGAAGAAGGTGTACCAAGGATTTGGACTTTATTGGTGAAATAGCAAAACTGAATGATAAACTGGCACATTCTATACTTTACAGTTATTATTGGTATAGTGGGTGAAAGACAGGGAAAATTTAGATATTGATTATCTTCTTTGTCTTTGAAGGAAGACGTTAATGGGCATCAGCTACTTGAACCAGGACAAGAATTGTTGCAAGTTGCTCTTGCCCATGATGCAAATTATGTATTTCATGAAGGACTCGATCATCATTCAGAACAATGATATCCAAGATAAGCTTTTCGTTGTGCACAAAGGAAAAGTTGCTGTATCAGTAGGCAATGAAGTATTGGCACAGTTTGGTCAAGGTGGTACATTTGGAAGTTTAAATCATCGTGGTGCTACACGTTTTACCATTACAGTGAAAGCATTGACACACACTGAGTTGTTGTATTTTGAGGCAAACATATTTACCAAAGTGGCAAAGATATTTCCGCACATTAATGAGAAAATTCGGAATGCTTGGTATACGAATCGTCAGTTCGAAGCGGGTAGGTACGGTGACTATGTTGACAGAGATCATAAACGGAGGCCCTTTCAAGCCAAACAGATGAGCAGTAAATTGACGCGACGCCTTTACAAGTCCAGGCATCGCTTTAGAAAATGGAAATACTACTTCCACATACATTTTGTTCCCTTGAGCTGTTGCATCGGTATGATGTGCTTCATATTAGTAAAATGTTATGATACGACAGTCAACTTTCTTATAATGGTAAGTTATCAAATTTGGAACATCAATTATTATCAAATTGATAGCACATCAGAAGATATTATTAAGGGTTTTGGAGTCACCTCACCTCCTCCTAATGGGAAAAATACATTGAAAGAGAGATGGTCCCACCAAAACCCTTTAATTCTATCTATTTATGTTTAGCTCTTCCCCAAATAGCACATCAGAAGATATTTTTAAAGGTTTTGGAGTCACCTCTCCCCCTCGTTATGAGAAAAATATATTGAGACAGTTGGTACCATCAAAACACTTTAATTATATATATTTAAGTTTAAGTCTTGAACCAAATAGCACATCAGAAGATATTATTAAGGGTTTTGGAGTTACCTATCCTTCTCCTTATGGGAAAAATACATTGAAAGAGAGATGGTACCACCAAAACCCTTTAATTATATCTATTTAGGTTTAGGTCTTCCCCAAATAGCACACCAGAAAATATTATTAAGGAATTTAGTCACCTCTCCTCTTCCTTATGGGACAAATACATTGAAAGAGAGATGGTACCACCAAAAGCCTTTGATTATATCTATTTAAGTTTAGGTCTTCCCCAAATAGCATATGAGAAACTATTATTAAGGATTTTGGAGTCACCTCTCCTCCTCCTTATGGGAAAAATCCATTGAAAGAGATGGTACCACCAAAAACCTTTAATTATATCTATTTAGGTTTAGGTCTTCCCCAAATAGCACATCAGAAACTATTATTAAGGGTTCTGGAGTCACCTCTCCTCCTCCTTATGGGAAAAATACATTGAAAGAGAGATGGTACCACCAAAACCCTTTAATTATATCTATTTAGGTTTAGATCTTCCCCAAAATTCATAAATATTAGAATTGGGGACATTCAATAATAAATATATTATTGATATTTCAGTACTATTTATTTGATGTTGTCTTCATCATTCGTATTGTGTTGATGATGACACAACCTTACACTGATGAAGAGTCTGGCGAATGGATAATGCAATCAAAAATGATTTGCAGACGATATTGTCGTTCATATTCAATCTACGTGGATGTTTTGAGCTGTGTGCCTATTGAATGGCCCCTTTCTTATCTCTTCCGTCTTCATGCTGTGTATTTTATAATTTGGAATCGGATGCTTCGACTAATACATTTCATAGTACATTATGCTAAATATCGTCGAGCAATACGAACACACATTCGGGTCATGTCTTGGTTCTTGATTTATTTCACTTGGTTTTACATGTGTTTTATTTCAATTATCTGGTATGATTAGTGACTTAAATACCGCAAAATGACTACAAGGTTATGTTTTCAGGATAATGGTAAATTGTGATGGAATTAAGTGTCCTTACTACAAACTAACAGGATTTCCCAATATGACAATAGTTTACACAAAAAGTTTGATCGAAATGGAGTTGATGTCGTTCTTGTTTGGTGTAAATTTGTTAGTTCGCGGCACATTGGATTCGGTAGCACCGACAAATTATTTCCAGTTGATTTGGTACATACTGCTGTACCAAACTGGGGCCATGTGCACAATTTTGATGTTGTGTATGTTTGCCAATATATTCATTTCGTTGTACTTTGCAAAGTTTAGCTACTATCACAACGTGTTTGAATTTGTTTGGCATCTAAAGGTAAGTAGGTACCTACAGCCAACTTTTTATTACTTACCTACAACAAAAAATTGAAAATGGTTTCTAATAATCTTACAGCGTCGAAATTTATCTCCGATTTTGATACGAAAAGTAATCAGTTACTTCAACACAATATGGGACAAAACACATGGTTCCATCATTCCACAAATCATTCAAGAAGCACCGGCATATTTACGTCAACCGATTTTAGCTATTTGCTACAGCAACTGCATCGACAACCATATCTTATTCAGCGGCACGCATGTGGACTTTCTACGTCAGCTGCACGAACATGTTGAACGAGTTTTGCTGATTCCATCGCATCAGATTGTACATCAAGGCGATGTGGACGGAAGTAATTGTTTTCATTACTTTTGTAGTTATAACGTCACATCCGGTGGCGCTGGTTTAAGAGGGTGGGGTCAGTCCTGTCAGTCAAAAGACATTTATGTTGGAACAATTCCGTCTTTTCTTGTTTTTGTTTAGCAATGTATTTTATTAATTCTGGTGAAGTCGAAGCGGCAACCATTCGCACGGATGGAATCGGCACACGAGTGCTATGCGTGCAAGGAGAATCTTTCGGAGAGTATTCGGGATTGTATAATGAACCGCACAGCGCAACCTACACCTGTGTAACGTGTGTTGACCTATTATCGCTGCAAAAATCAAAATGGGAATATTTATTGCAATGGTTTCCGGCATCTAAAGAATACATTTTTGAAACTGCCGCAGCTTCACGGCTTGCACATACGTTGCAAACTGAACAAGACTTTGAATCAGGTGATGTTTAAGCAGCACATTTATCGTCTGGGACCTAGGTCTAGGTAATTCGTAAAATATTTATTGAAGTTTCCTATGAATAACATACGTTATAGAATAATTTTTTTGAACTTATTTCAAAAAGAGGATGTAAATAATAATAAAAATTAATCACTTTGGTTAGTTACCTTACCATCGGATAAAACGACTGAAACGTTAATGAAACGCGTATAATAACAACAATATCGTACAAAAACTAACGACCAAACCGATAATAATGGAATCCCGTCGTTTCCGCAAGTTGATGCGTTGTACGACCGAATTAATCATGGGAAATCTATTAGTAATATCATTAAATTTCGTCTGCAACTTTTTGAAGCTGTGCCTTTGTGAAGTTAGATTTTCTCGAGTTTCCATTGCAATTGCTATCTGCTCATTGACCAAACGATCGGAACTGTAAGAAAAAAATATGACAAAGATCGAAAACGTACATTATGGATCGCCTCTTGTCTTCAGTCATGCTTGAGACGAACCATAGATTAATAAAGACAATACTTATGAATATGCACGTTTTCCTTTAAATATTGATCACGACGATTGATACTGCCGTCTTGCCCTTGCCGACCATAATCTGGCCGACTTGTACGTAGCAAATCCTCTCGAGCAAGCTTCTGTTCATGCTGCGAATTGGTTTTACGAAAGTCCCGACTCAAATCGGCCAAAATGTCGCGATGTCTGTGCAGCGTGTGCAGCATAGCTGCACCTGAGACTGGTTGTTCAGCCATTCGTTCATTTATATTTGATAGTTTTTGTAAAAGATCTTCGATTTCCAATGCCATCGTTTCAAATGTATCTTCATCGGAGAGCAAAGGTACTTTGTCAGCACTTGCATGATGCGTTTTTAATCCGGCACCCAATTTACTAAATGCTACCAATTTTAAATCAATATCGTTTTCTAAATGTCTAGCTTGTTTTCGTAAATCTTAAAGTTAAAACAACAAATTTCAATAATTCATTATTTATAGGTTATTTTAGATATACCTTCATAATTTAAAGCTGTTCCAGTCATTTTTTCATCGATAAATGGTGGCTGAATGTGATGCAAATAAATTGTTAATTATAAACCAATCGAAAACAACGTAAATTCTCTTTAATTCATTAAATTATTTGCTTTTTCCAATACGTAAAAAAAATGTAAAAACATTGTAAACGTCATCTGTCATTGCTTAAATGTCAAGAGACGACATCTGTATTTAAAAGCTTCAAATTTTGACCATAATCAGCTGTTCGGTTAGAGGTCACTTTCTGGACTTCTGGATTTTTGACATCAAATTCATCCAAAATCCAGATGACCGATTTGACCTTTCCATGGAACAGCTGATCCGGACCTGGATCAAAAGGGGTTTACGGAAACTAAACTCGATAGGCATTCGAGTCAATCCAGGGCCGCATCCGAGAACAACACTTTCGGTGAGAATCGAATCGCAGAATGGTGTTGTTCTCGGGCGCACCGCTGGATTGACTCGAATGCCAATCGAGTTGAGTTTCCGTAAACCCCTAAGGTATTCTAAACACGTGACCAAAAGATGGCGGATTTTCGTTGTGGAGGAACGTTTTTTCGTCGTGTTATATTTCGTTCTGGTTTGGTTTGTGTATTTTTACTGATACGCACAGTGATAAAGACGTATCAAAACATATACATTATTTTGAGGTTACAAAGTAAGAAGCCACAAATATCTCGTGGAGCTGATGAATTATAATACAACTCACAACATAACAAAATGAAGGCAGTGCAAACGCAAATCGTAACGTGAAGCAAACAAATGTCTCAAAACTCAAAACCATAAACAAACTAAGTATGCAACTTGTTGTACACATTGGTAATCGAGGACGGTATTGCGGCTGCGCGTAGTCACTGCGCTTGCGCATATGCAATGTTTTCATCCAGAACGAATCAGCTGATTAAAATTGGTGACGTAACGTGGAACATCTCAATTGCTAAGAACGAAAAAAGACCGGGGGGCGAAAAAGAAATAACTAAAAAGCCGATAAGTTAAATTTAATTACAAACAAATATATTTACAATGCATTTTGCACAATTTAATAAATCAAATATTCAATAATTGTAATACATATTTTGAATAGCAATACGCGCAAAAATCATATAAAGTTAATTAATTCGTCGCTCAAGTGGAAAACTGCGCAGAGCAGGGGTACAAACATTTACTGTTAAGTTTCTGTTAAGTCAAAAATTATAAATTTCCAAATATCCAACCCAATTTGTTCGTAACTGCAGCACGATTGTGAATTTGAAATTTGCAAGTTTACGCGACGTAACTGTATTCTTCACTCGAATGTGGTGTTCGTTCGATGTACTGCTTGTCTATCAGCGCTTCGATGCATTTCTTAATCATTGGTATGCTCGGCGCAAACGATACTTTTGATTGTGCACACACCTAAACAAAAAGTGTAAAAAAGTTGATAAAAAAAAACACGAGATAAAAAAAGTTTCTTACTTCTTGTATTAGCGCGTTATGCTTCAACACCTTGCGCGACTTCATAATTCGTACGATAGCTGCTTGGAGATACAATTTTCGATCTTCTTCCACCGAATTAAGGGTGTGTTCAACTTCCTGTGGGGATTCCCGTTGGATGGCTGCTGTTATACGAAATCTCGTGCGTTTATTTGAGTAGTCCATGTTGAGGTTTAGTATTGAATTTGTGTTCAGTTCCTAATTTCAATTTCAAAGACGTTAGTATCAGGCTCTTGGATCCGGTAAATAATACCGGTATACGTTTATTATTTTTGAATTTTCGTTATTTTTTACCGATATGAGGGGACCTTTAAAAATATTATTTCATTTACCGGTAACCTCTTCCGTTTACCGGTATTTTCATATCGTTACCGCGACCATGGCAGTTGATATATTTTTATAAAAGCAAATGTTTAATGCAAACTATTTTTAATAATTTTTACCAGTAAAAGAGTTACCGGTGATTACCGGTAAAAGAGTTACTTGTAATTACCGGTACAAGAGTTACAGGTAATTACCGGTAAAAGAGTAACCGGTAAGTACCGGTAAAAGAGTTGCCAAAAGATACCGGTAGTTCCGGTAAGAGTTACCGGTAATTACTGGTAAAAACATTTCATTTGAAGCGATTCTTGTTATGAAAATAAATAGAATTAATAAACCACCAATTATAATTAAGAATAAAATATAAGAGAATCAATAATTTAGGAGTTACCGGTAATTACCGGTATAAGAGTTACCGGTAATTACCTGGAAGTTAGCGGTAATTACCGGTATTAATTAAACAATACCCTTCGTT
Source organism: Liometoxenus newtonarum (assembly GCA_030264535.1). Classification (NCBI taxonomy): domain Eukaryota; kingdom Metazoa; phylum Arthropoda; class Insecta; order Coleoptera; family Staphylinidae; genus Liometoxenus; species Liometoxenus newtonarum. The sequence goes on along the minus strand of JARJEB010012065.1, from coordinate 4,550 downwards.
ATTTGTAGCGGAAACGTTATTTTTTCGTTAGTACCGGAATTGATATTGGTTTCGGTTCAAAGCCCTCGTTAATACATAGGAAAAACAAAATGATTGAAAGTGTAGTACTTACTTCAGTATCACAGAGAAGTAATTTCGAATCTACTAAGCTAATCAAATGTCTATGAAACTGTTCGTCATTCAACATCAACGGTTCGCTAATTTCTTTATAAGTTAACGAATCGGATGTTTCAAAAAGTAAGAGAATCGCCATCTGAAACGTTTGGACGGTGACGACGTACGGACGCTTCAAATATCCGATTCGCAGCTCAGCCTGACACAAATGATGCAGCCACGTCAACTTTCTTCCGTTGAAACGATTATAGTAAAATGTTTCAAACTGAAAAAAGTTTTTCAATCAAAATATGAACTTTTTGTCAGTGGACAAAAAATGGCGGCCATGGCCGAATGCTCCTAATTTCCCATTCGGTCTACCGTCATGACAGCCATTTTTCTAACCTATGTCAAAAACTTTTAGTTATTGTAATAAATTATTCAGCACCCCCCCGTCTAAAAAAAACAAACATGAGATTGAACTCAGACCTTACCATTTGCACACTCTTAACTAATTGTTGTGGTAACGAAAATGGTGTGACGACTGCTTGTCCCAAAGGCCAAGCACCCGCCTGTAAAATATAAATGACGAAGTTGATGCCCAAGTCGATGGTATCGGTTTTAAGAAACGCATTGAATTTGGTGTTCAGATCGGCGCTCACCGACATATCCGTAAACATGCGATGCAATTTGCTTGTAAATTCGTAACCGCACGCTTGCTTCAACCGGTTAATCATCGCTTCCTCCGCGTCCATGCTCTGCGTTTGTTGATGTATCAGCCGTTTGGCAAGCATGCGTGCGTAGAACTTTTGAAACACGTCCTTATCATCGATATACTTAAAAATCGTGATGCTACGTTTCAGTTTTTCATCCACTTCGGCTTCAGTGATACCTTTACTCGACTTTTTAAGAAGAGTATCACAGTATTTCGCCAAATATTCAGGACTTCGACACGGTGACTTGCCATTATTGGGTCGATAGTTGATGACAGAACTGCACGCTTTGTCTAGGGCACCCATAAAGTTCTGATCGCCATTGAAAACTTCCAGAATCTGCTCGCGATACTTTTGATAGACGTCTAACAAGTTTTCGACAAAATTTATGTGAATATTGTCATATTGTAAGTACTCAATTGCCTGCAATATACAAGAAAACAACATAGTGCTTTCGTTTTAGAAAAAGCAAAAACAAAACAAAAAAACAACTTACGGCAAGTCCTTGGGACTTAATATGATTCAAAACAGTCTCAATTAGAACATTCAAAGCACATGGCACACTTTTAAGCAACATATACATGTTGCTCAAGTCTTTTTTCCGTTCACCCTTCACCATTGTCATGCTCTCGCTGTAGAGGAAGTTCAAATGTTCGGCGACCATATGCTGTTCGCATCGTTGAGACACCTTCGGCAGGGAACTCGTATGCAGAAATTTCTTAGCTCTGTGCAGCTCCTCCTCCACTTTAGCAATCACTTTCTCCATGTACAGACTCACATCGCGTTCTTCGAGAAGTCGTGCTGCATCGCGTTTGAAATGTTCACCGCTTGCATTCAGAAATGGTTCTTCAAACAGTTCCTGATAAAGTTGTAACTGCCCTTTCTTCTTGTAGATTTGTATATCGACGAAGGAAAGGATTGTTACGCGGACTGCGTCAATGGGGACTGCCATTGTGCCTTGACTGCGATCCAGTTCGATTGCTTCCAGAAGCAGCTTAACAAGTCGTTTGCCAAGTGGTGCAATCATTCCAGTTCGCCATACTTCTAACGATAACTCGTTGATTTCCATTTGTTCACCTTAAAAACAGCGATTAGTGCGCGAAACAAATCGTTCCTAGGCCTATAGTACCGTTCGAGTCTGAATTTCCGTAAATCATTTCGGCATCCGATGGTTTCTGCGTCTTTATGTGTTGTTGATTCAGATACCAGTAGAGCAAATGTAAATATTTCAGCCCTTCCGAATACGTTGACCAGTATTTATAGTAATTAACAATTAAATTCGTGTCGCCACCCTCCTGAACCTTATTTAACAATTGAGCTACGTGATCGATGAGATATTGCTTTGTTTCCGCATAGAGTCGATCAGCCATCGGCTCTGGAAGGGCCACACATAGTGAATACACATCCCTGTGGAACAAACTAATATTAAATTCGCTCTTATCTCTTTCGTGGTGGACATGCGACATTACGAGAATCGGTCGTTCCATGTATAACGCGGAACTTTCCCTAAAGTGAGTACGCCCTGCACAGTCTCCTGAAGGTTTGTCCATATTGCATTGAAATCAACACTTTTTGGCTTCAAAGACATGATTCCTTCCCCCCAAACGAGAACAGATTGTAACGAGGTAAACAATGACTAGTGCTTTGTATTCGAATTCGGAAAGACGGCACGTGACAGTAACCTATAATTGGAGAGAAATATATAAATAAAACACACGTATCATTGTTGTTTTCACAAGTTCACACAGAAACGTGAAGATGAAGACTATTTATAGTTTATTCTACCTTCCTTTTGCGACGGCGTTGTTAACCTTGACTCACTTACTTAAATGAAATTTAAAGATCAACACTATCAACTAAGAATATGAATAAATTCTTTTTTTGGATTTTAATTGCGCCACAAAATTTCCAATTGTATTGTAAACACTGCATCTAATCGTGCAACTTTCAGCACATTTTATTCCTGCAAACGATTCGTGAAAAACTGACAATTTTTGCTTACAAATTGCATGAATCGTAACAATTTTCCTTCTCTGAACGACTGCATATTTCTCAATCTGAATATACCATGTATAGAATTTTTAATGTTTTTTTTGTTGGTAGTGCTTTCCACTAGATATGACAGTTAAATAACAGAGACGCGCGAAATACAAATTTATCTAATGTGCTGGCATCTATTAAATTATAACTAAGTAAATTGTTTCAACAATTTACTAGAGGTGGCTGCACGTGTACCAAATTTATTTTGGAAACAAACCACTACCAATCACAAAATGCGAAGATTGACTCGAAAACACTGACAATTTTTGCTTACAAATTGCATGAATCGTAACAATTTTCCTTCTCTGAACGACTGCATATTTCTCAATCCGAATACACCATGTATAGAATTTTTAATGTGTTTTTGTTGGTGGTGCTTTCCACTAGATATGACAGTTAAATGACAGCGACGCGCGAAATACAAATTTCTCTAACGTGCTACCATCTATTATATTATAATTAACTAAATTGTTTCACCAATTTACCAGAGGTGGCTGCACGTGTACCAAAAATTTCAGACATTTTTTTGAACACAAACAACTTCCAATCAGAAAATTGACTCCGGAAAATTTTTTAATTCACTCTAAGCTAAGCAAAAATAAATATTCTTGCTTACAATGCCTTACAATGCCTTCAAAGTTTTACAATTAAACATATAATATACAAAACATTAACTAAGACATTCTTGGCAAGGGGATTTCAATTCATATTGCTGCAGATAGTTAAAAACATGAGATTTTCTACAGTTTACTTTACAACATTTTTCTTTTCTTGCAAATGATCTTGTAAAATAATTTGTGACAAAACTTGCGCGTAAACTTTATTTTCCATCTAAAGTTAACATTTTTTGCGGCCCAATGTAATTCGGTTTCATGCAACATGGTTCACAGCATCGAGAAGGTTGGACACCGTTGGTGTACAACAGCACAACACAATAGCAAAAAAAATCACAATTAAAATTTTAAAAATCGACCATTTTGCGACTTTTACGTACAACAATCTCATCAAAAATCGCCCAGGTATAGGCGATGACCTTGAATTACAGTCCCAGCCGCCATGTTGATTATCAACAACTCAAACATTTATTCGAATTCGAATAACGTTGTCCGGCAAGTTGTCAAATTTGTAACAAAACGAGGAACAAAGCGCTGTACGAATGAATTCAACATCAAGGTCAACTTTGTTTTACCTTCAATGAGATTTTTTGGTGGGGGAATCAGCTGTTCTAGATAGCCATTCGGTTTCTTCAGTCTTTTTGGAGTGAGTTTAGCACAATTTCCTAATTACTCTCAAAATAACCAGTTCAGACTGGGTATGCGGGAGCGCGCACTTGAGTGTTTACTCCGCACATTCTGAACGATCAAGACTGCACTCTTGGGAGTGCGCTCCCACATATTCTAAACGCATTTGGTCGCTTTAGAGCGCGCTCTTGCATCGACAGCGTACTTCCTGAACGCGCGCTTGTAGTGCGTGAAATAGTAATCCCGAACGATTATTTCTGTGAGAATTACAAATTAGTGTTGTTCTCGAACGCGTCCCTGTCTGATAGCCGAACGCAGCTTAAATAGCAAGACAAGAGCCGAACCCATTTTTGTTTGTGATTTCAACGTGAATTCGCAAAGAAATGTGAATTCATGTGAAAAAAATGTGAATTCATGTGAATTTATGCGAAGAAAATGTGAATTCATGTGAATTCAAACGTGT
>JARJEB010012061.1:0-10840 GCA_030264535.1 Liometoxenus newtonarum | reverse complement strand
CATTTTACCTTAGAATTTACATATTTCCTGGTATTGGTCCAACCACCCTGTGTATTTGTACATTTATTGTTGTACGATACGTACAACTAATTTCAATCTCCCTCGCTCTGTCTTCCTCTCTTCATTAATTTTTTATACGTCGGAGTTGATCAGCTGGTAGTGAGCGCTCTTAACTGCGTATAGTTAATGTCGTTTTGGCAAATCTTCATCTTTTTCTCAATTTTCATACGAGAATAAAATTTTGTTTTGTTATCTAGCTAGATCGTCACCAAAAAACTCAAGTGATCCACCAATGATGGGTAGCACCATTGAAGGAACTGAACATGAACTGATAACCATGAACAACATCTTCAATCTTGGCGTGTTGCGTGCTTGGTTTTTTTTTTAGTTTCACGTTTCGCCGCTTGATACTCAGCGCCGGAGGGGAATTCGCAGTCTATCTCTTTTCGTGCTTGCTGAACATAAATAAATTGCCAATGCTCTGTTTATCCGTACAAAGATGCTTTACCTGAAATTTCTAAGTCCCTGACTGGCCACAATCGTGTAAGTGCGGTTGCATACATCATCACACACTAGCAAAACATAGTATGTTTTTGATCGAAAGCAACTTAAGTTAAGCCGCATTCGTTCGTAGCAGTTCGTAACAATTCGATTCATCAAGCGTCACGCGTAACTTGCAATATTCAATGAAATGAAATTGTGTATTTGACCCTCTCATCTCATCAACATAAACTCGCAAAGTAAGACTGCAAGCGACCATCAAGAGAGACGTTTTAGAATTAAGTCCGGCTTAAACAAATAGAGAAAAGTGTCTCTATAACACAAGAAGCAGAGAAGAAAGGAAAGGAAGATAAAGTAACTAAGCACCAGTGAATATGTAACATATACACGTACGTACGTACACATACACATTTACCACGCAAATATGTGAACATAAATAGCACCAAACGACTTAAGTACTGACTTTTGGAGATATAAATATACAGACGCAAGTAACCTAGAAATTCCTGCTGCGTGTTGACAACAAGCGACTACAGCTGGAGAAACAAAAAAAAAAACAGATTAGTGCAACCATAAAATTAAAATACCAACCACCTAGGTAGTTGTTAGTAGTGTGATAAAGTGACTTAGGATTGGATGAAATAGTAATTAGCAACTCACATATAATACATATTTACATGATGACGTTTGTTTTTACCATAATTTGCTATATTTTGTAGGGTGTGCTGGGTCGTGCTCGTATAATGATGGCTGAAATGATGGGACATGAAGTATAATGCATTCATTAAGAGGAGATAATATGCACGTAGATTTGTTAATAATGGTACATTTTCAATCGGATAATGTTCGGATTGAAGGGGCGCCCGCCAACGCATAGGAACGTGCGTGCGATGCAGCTGTTCCACGAATTGAAGCAACGTCATCCCTCAATGCCGGATCACATTGCGAGCAGTACTGCTGCAGCAATAACCATGCACAAAGAAGTGGAAGATGTGCCTGTTGAAGTTGAACCTGAACCTGAACCTGAACAAGTGCAACAAGTTCAGATACCGGACAATTCACCACCACCAAACCATGAACATGAACAATACGAATTTAACGCCAAAAAACCACCTCGCTCCCCATCATCAAACAATAAAACAGTCAGTGAGCGAAAGTGTAGTAGTGCATCCCTCGAATTGCAAGTGACACCACAGACACCTGCAACAACATCCCCTCTCTTGGGGATGAATTCGAATCGTTCGTTTACTAGTGTTAATCTTACATTGAGACCACCTACGAATGAACCCCAAGCACCCATTGATATCACTTCTCGGAATGCCAGTCTCACCTATTCGACGAGTAGTTTCGATCGACAACGTGGCACTGAGAGTCGACTGCAGATCACGGTGAGTCCGACTGGGGGTAGTGTCTCGTCCTATCGACGGCAGCGGCCTCATAGCTGTCATTTTGATCTGCAGCAGCAGCAGCAGCAGGCATCGTCGACAGCAGTGCCCTGTCGGAATATATCGACTTCCCTGCAAGATCTGACGAGTTGTAAGTATCTCTCGAACGCAGCAATCCCGCGTGCGCTGGTTTTGCCAAATAGTTGCCAGCGTAGGCGCGCGCGACTTAAAAATAGTCAGGCAGAGGAGTCTAGAGACGTCATATACCTTTATGCTTTTTTTTTTGCATGCACGTAACTCGATCGAATTTTGGACTTGGCGCAAAAAAGGATGCAATACTTGAAAATACGCACTTTTGTTTTATTTGTTATTGTCTCAAATATTTCTACAATGTTTGCACACATATGGGACTAACCGTAACAGCCAGTATGATGAAACAACAACTGAAACGTTCCTTTGTTCCTATTAGCAAATCTGAAATATAATCACGAAATCATTTTGCAGCGCCAGTGTTAATGAAGCAACAAGCGAAACTCGACCGTCTAAAGATCGAGCTCACCTCTGAACGCAGTAAACTGATTGCAATGCAACAGGAGGTCCTTCGTCTCGACACTGATAGTTGTGCCGTTGACAGTCAGCTGGAAGAACAACTCCTCAAAGAGATCCTCCATCTGCGTGGGCAATGCGAACGCCTTACCATCGAAGTGGACCAGCAAACCGATCAACAACAACAGCAGCAGCAGGAGGAGGAACGCGATGCGGAATTCTATCGTAACATCTACGTAGGTCAACGACATCCGGCGAATTTCGGCCGGCCATTGTTGCGACGACGTCTGCTGCATCGAGATGAGGAGGGGGATTTCGATGATGATGCGAATTCAAGCGGACAGGAGGCGGCGTATTGGAACTGTCCGAAATGCACATTCCAGAATCATCCACTGTTAGCGAAATGCGAACAGTGCGATATGGCGCACATCGTGCACGGTACGCTCACACTTAATGGCAATGCCATCCAACAGAAGTACTGCGAGAATTCTGTCTAATACGCAAATAAGTCATAATCAAACTAATTTAACTCAAAAAAGTGTTTTTGTTTATTAATATTAATATTAATATATTAATTAATAAATTTTGTTTTTTTTTTTGGTTTTCGTTTCATTTTTTTTTTGTTTCTTTAACTGTTGACAGTGTCCGCCGCACCAGGTGATAATATTCATATACATGTGACTCCTAGGATAACAACTACAAGACGTAAGTTTACACGATCCACGGGTTTGCAACGGGTGCAATATCAAACGACGTTTGCACTCTTGAGAGGTGCAATTATAACTTTAAAATTTAATCGAATGATTGCACTGAATGTGGCACACCCACAATTGGTACATTGGCAGCCGGTGCATTGAGTGCTTAAACGTTTGCACCCGGTGCAAATGGCATCATCACTGGTGCCACAACCTAATTTTCGTTGTTCTTCTTACTTATATAGGAATAGTCCACTCATGGGTGATATGACCTCGCGTGCCATGCCGCAGTCAACATAAATCGAAAACAATATTTACAAAATAAAGAGTGTAAATATAATATTTTTGCAAGAATAATTATGATATGTGTAAACATTTATTGTACTTACCTACATTGCGTTATTTTTAACATATACATTTATTACGTACATTAATAATAGCAAAAGAGGATGGAAAGCTACTCGTAGATATTCATCTGTCTGAGCAAACCTTCGGCGGCCATTTTGATCTTCTCCTCCTTACTATTCACGAGCATAACGGCGCCATCTTTAAGCACCATAGCGAGTGGTGCAAGTCGTGTCGAAGGCAACGATCCCAACAGCTCCAAACATGCTTCCATCGTTTCGATGCGAGTCAACTTGAACGCCTCAAAGTCCTTGTGTATCGAGAGCGAACGCTGTTGCTGTATCTCAGTCGGAACCACCTGTACCTGTCCAATTGAAACGGGCACGGGCACGGGTTCATTGAAAGGATTCACTCGTGGATTGAACGTGGATACGCCGCTAATATCAATATCCTTGTGCTGATTGTGATCATGCGGGAGGGTCATTTGCAATAGGGTGTTTGTATCGTACTTGATCAATTTGACAGCGGCGGCACGTTCATTAGTCTCATCATCCGTCGACGTGCCAGCAACCGGATCCGGATCAATTTGCGGCAGCACCTCCTTCTCCAAATAACTCGCGCAAGAGTCACTCGACTCAGAGGAAACGCTCACCGATCTTCTTCGTAACTTTACGATTTCCTCATTGCTCCTCTGATCTACCGGGAGGAGCTCCACATCATCTTGCTCATCTAGATTCAACGTCAAATTCGTATACGACTCGCACAAGTATTCCCACTTTCTGCGCAAATCACGCAGAAACTCTTCGACGTAATCCAGATCCGTGAAGAGATTCTCTGCGCAAGTCTTGCCCAACAAATTGCGTATGTCTCCAGATGGGATACTATACTTTTCAATTCCATCCAGACACAATTCGATTAGGACAATCATTTGGACGACTTCACTTGTATTCGCTTGTGTGTACAAGTTGGCTGCTTTTGAAAGATTCCCAACTTTTTGCGTTAGAAATTTGAGGCCGGGACGTAGATCAAACTCCTTAGCGCGCTGGCTGGAGACTTCAAGGCATTTCAATAAAATGTAAACATGCTTCGCGTTCACATGCTCGAGTATGCCACGCAGCGACCCACCCGTATCCGTATTGATGTGTAGAATTTCCAAAATCGGTGTAACATGATTCAAATTCTGTAAGAGTGCAGCGCTGATTGTCTGTATCAGGATCTGGTGCGCCAAAATCCCAACGACGACGTTCTGAAAGGGCACCCGGACCGTATAACGATCTACATCTTGATCCAATGGATATGGATATAGGAGGAAGACATAAGCACGTTCATCCTCGGATTTATCTGCTGATACTGATGCTGTTGCTGATCCAGTAGTTCGTTGTATTTGCATTAGAAAGACTTGCTCCGGATCGGATTTACTGGTCGGACCAACTTGGCGTGCAGCAACTTTAACAGTCGCAAGATCCCCGTAAAAACTATCCGAATGCGGTTTGAAGGCTAGCGTAATTTGGTGCAACGGATTGAGTGTTACAACGCAAGCACGATGTATTGCAGTCGCAAGTATCTCCCATTGATGGCCCGATAGTCCATGTCCGAGTGTGAGAATAAGATGGCGGATGCAGGACGTCCCCAATCGTGCAATTTGCTCGATAGGCTGGCCGACACATTCAATCAAAAAGAGCAATAGTTGTTTCAACGCTAGTTCCACACCTTGATGGCTATGCACCTTGGTCTTGCTGGCTTGAATGTACTCGACGACCAAGTCCGAGGACAAACCGCAGGCTTGTTTGAAATGGCGCCATTGAGTGGAGCCTTTGAGTTGATTAGTTTCGGCAATTAGACAAGTCCGCCGCAACCAGAGTTGCAACATCGGCAGCAACAAATGGTTCAGACAATAAAAACCGAAGCTCGTCGGCGACAATTGGCGCAGCAGTCGTATGAAAGCTTCAAGCACCTTCGCGTCTTCCTGCTGATGGGAAGGAGCAATCTGCGCCAAACCCTCCAACAAAATATACCACACTTTTAAACATCCCGTCCGTCCTTGCTCCGCATCCATTTGCGTTAGCGTTATTTGCGCCTCCTTATTCACATCATCCAATGCCAGCGATTTATACGAAAACTCATCGCCAATCGATCCGCAAAGTTGTTCGCCGAGCGTGAACTTGACGACGACGGTCGCATCGACGAAATGCGGATCGATCACTTGATGATGCGTTTCAATCGACATGCGATGTGTCAAATTGAATGTCGGACATTTCGGCATCAGTTGCATCATCCCCAAAATACTCGAACAGCTTTCCAGCAGTTTCAAACATTCCTCACTCAATGTCGCATCGTTCAGTTTGACGTGACCCAGTAGACAGAGAATGTAGTCGAGGGCGGCGTTAGCAAACACGAGGGTGTTGTCCGTTTGCAGAAATATGTAGAAGACGTCCAAACGGTTCTGCGTCTGCCCCATGGAGCTAACTCTCAATGTGGCGAAGAGTGGTCGCCAACCGGACCCGATTTCCGTACGATTACCTTCGACGAATTCACATAGCGACGCTACAATTTGATCCTGGACATCCGCATCGGTAAGTTCGAGCGTTAGTAGATTCTCGAACGGTTTAAAAAGTGCTTCGTTGAAATGGAAATGTGGCAACTCGGTGTTTTCGTTAAGCAGCAAATTGATGACGTCATGAATTGCACCGATTGCTTTCTTCGTTATAGTTCTATCTTTATGACAAGCTGCTTGCATCAAATGCGGACCCACTATCGACCACACCTTCATGGTGTGGATCAATGGTCTGCCTGATCGGATTGACTTAAGGGTGACTTCCGCAATGCGGTTCAATAGCAACGTCCCGGCTTGCAACTTGTTCGGACCTGGATATTTTCGCGTGCGCCACCAACGCGGCTTCTTTGCGATTGCGTCTTCGGCGGATGGTTTTAGAAGGTCTTTGTTGAAGAGTTGCGCATGAGAGGCTTTGCATAGTTCGGTGAGGAAGGAGCAGAGGGCGGGGAGGGCTAGACGGACGGCGGCCGCGTGAAAGAGCTCGTCCGCTTTCGAGGAGAGAACGCAGCAGACTTTGGCGGCCTGCACGCCGTGGAGAAGGCCGCGACCATGATTCAGGACGCCGGAGCGTTCGATTATTTCGGCGACGGTTGTCGTATCGCAATGGGAATTCGATTGCGAGTGAAATTTCGGGGTCGGACACAACGAGGTGGTGGCATGGGGGTAGAGGGTGTTCGTTTGAAGGAAACTGTATACGTCGACTCTGGAAAACAAAACGAATAAGGGGAATTACCGAATTTAAATTGTAAAAAACCTTTCAATACTTACGTTTCCTCATCACCAGCAGCCACACCATCAAACGCCATCTTGTTAGCAACACCCATTCCCATTCCAGTCGTCGCACCACCATCACAAGCAGCACTTCCACCCGCCACACTACCACTTCCTCCAGCAGCTGTTGTTCCACTTCCGTACGTACTGGAAGTCACCTGATTCTGTGCATTCTGCGCAACCATAAGCAATTGCGCCGCTCCCGTCTTACTAAAGAGCGCATGCTCCAATCCCGCAACCGCCACACACGCAGCAAAAACATGCGGCCAACATGCACCACTATGCGCCGCCAAATCGAGACCCTTCGAGATGAGCACATCCAATGACAACGCATGCGCCGCCATTATCTTAGCACCGGAGTGCTGATGCTGTGGCGCTTTACTACACGCCGATGACGAGAGCAACGAGAGAATACTACTGCTACGCGATTGCAGTTGCAATGTGTTGCTCAGACTTGCAGCCTGAAACGAAATTGAGACGAGTACACGACAAAAACATAGAGACAGAGAAGGGGGCGGGGGGAAACAACAACCTTTTGCAATCCCTCCAAACTCGCTGTAATGACATCGTCCCGCAAACGTTGTTTATGCTTTTGCCGTGAGCGACGCTCAACAAGTCGACTTAGCGTTGAACTGCCTGCAACACAAACAGGCACTTCACCTAGCGATGCGCCGAGTACGCTCACCACCGACGTCCAACAACAGGTCAAAACGCGACGTGCCAGTTTTATGCCCGCTTCCGTTTCAGTGGACGTCTCCGGTTGGCCTTGATGCACTCGAGCCAACTTCTGCCAGTCGGTCAGCTGATGCGTAGGACATAGACCACCCACATCTATAGGAAATAAATTCGATATGTTTGATTGTGGCAATTTTTTTGTCGGGTTGGGCCGCTCTCACCGATTAATAGACTAATCAAAGCGGGTTGGACCATCCCTTTTGGATCATAGCCGGCCAGCTCAAGTATCGATCGGGCGAGCACATTCTGGTACAATTCACATAACCATGTCGCTGATACGTAAACAAGCACCCCACTGCCATGAATCTCGTCAACGAATTGACTCTCCGTCATTGTGACGATATGAGGAAGTGCACTACTTGCACTCGTACCAAGGTAGTGCCCACTTCGGATTAGCTTCAAATTCAATAGCAATGCGGAATAGGTTGCTAAATATACGCCGTCCGCGTTCATAATTGTGATTATTTCGTAATTTTGCGCCGAATTGTGTTGACAACACTTGGATGCGAATTCTTGGAGGACTTCATCAATCTACAAAGGCACAAAAATTGAACACCAAACACACATTACACATATACTTATCATAGGCGTGCGCAGGTGACTTTATTAGGGCGTGCCCAAACTTAAAATTATTATACAATACGGCTTTTTGGGAACGTTCGGTTTTGTGCAGGCTGGTGCATCAACATTGAATGAAACTATATCGTCACCTTAGTACTACAACTAGGTAATCTCGGTATCTCGTTTTTTTCAAAAAAATTGCAAAATGTCAAAAAATATCAAAATATCTTATAAACATTTCAAAATATACTTCCTTTCTGATAAAGTCAGAAAAACACAATAAACATTATATACATACCCACATTTCCCAATTGATGTGTTTTTCGTAATTATATTGAATGTTTATTAGCTGCAAAGTACTCAATTTTATGCAAATTTTCAAATCAGTTTTCTCAGCAATGTGCTTTTTAAAGTTATCCAGTTGTAGTACTAAGGTGACGATATAATGGCAGAATGGCTCCTAATAAATATGAAACTTGAAAATTTGAGCATTAGGGCGTGCCTGGGCACCACCGGCACGCCCCGTGCGCACGCCTATGATACTTATACCTAAATATGCTCGTGAAATACCTGTATGGATGAGCGTAAAGTTAGCAGATTGGGCAGCAAGATGTTTTGTAGGGTTTTTACGAAATGTCGAGCATTATGACGCTCCATATCGGTGTTGCACTCGTCTATACCCGATCGGCCCTAAAATCCGGCTTAAAATTACTCAAATTCCGAAGAAGTGAAAAAATTTGATGTGACAAATTACCAAGTGCAACGATTTGGGAATTTTATGCAATTTCTCCAATTGTTGATTGGTTAAAAATGATTCGTCATCCATGATGCTGTCATCCTCACCACCAGCTTCATCCGATTGGGAAGCGTATTCTTCGGGTCCTTCGGTAGCGCCGGAAGTATCGCTGTCGGTTCCATCGTGGATTTCAGCAGCGCCACCCTCAATCCCACTACTATCCGAATCGCTTTGATATTTTAGATTTGCCACCACATCCCTGAAAAGTACACATTTTTATACTAATATATTCAAAAAAAAAATATATATATATTGGACGCAAAATTAACGCACCGATAGGGCTTGGGTAGTCGTGCCAAAGACTGATAAGTCAATGGTCCGGTATAATCCGCCTGTTCCAGAGTAACGTATCGTTGATTAGCAATCTCGGCGCCTTCCTGATTCAGCCCTTCACCCTTGCAAAGTGCTTCGAGGGATCCGAGTAGGGCGCCAACGCATTCGACGCTTGCAAGCAGCACATTGACATCGCTGTATTGCGCGGACTCTTCAATCGAATCCATGATCCTGCAATAAGTACCCCCCCAAAAAAAAAAAACCGTATCCCCTACACCGCGTTTTCAAAAGACTTACAATCGAATAATTGCCATGTCATCACCAGCATGTCGATAAATCGGTCCGGTGAGTAATAGCAAATCGGCCAACCGGCCCGGCGAACGTAACAACTCTTTGGCCGCCTTCAACGGTTCCAATCGCTTCGATGGTGATGGCAGCAATAGCATGCGATGAAAGAGAGCTTCGAGGACGGGGCGTAATGGACGCTCCCTTCCCACTAATCGCACCACTTGAATGCCAATACTGCGCATAATGAAGCCATATATGGATGATGTGTTATTGTTATATAGATCGGGGAGCCAAACAAAACAAACCTGTAGACAATTTTGCTTTGATGTGTACTCAAGCCTCCCGGCTGGTGCGTATTGATATCGCCAGGTGCGCCAAGTAAGGCCAGCAGCGCCGGGCAAAAGCGCTGCCAGAGAAATGTGGTGAAATGTGTGTTGGTGTGCACGGTTTGCGGTAGAGTATTCACTAAAGTGAGCAGACATTCCAGCAGGAATACGATTATATCGTTGCTTTTCGGCTGGCTGTAACAACAAAATCTCTTAGAACTTTTCCTAAGGTGTTATAATAATGTTAAAATTTGCACTTGCGTTTTCATCTCTTCGAGTTTGGAGCAAATGTATTGCATCACTGGTATCGCCTCATTGAAACATGCCACCGCCGAGGTCTTATTGTAAACCATTTCGGCGCTACTGCCCGAATTCTTGTGCTTCTGTTGGTGCTGCAATATCTCCTGACATTCCTCATCTGCGCAAGAATATACGCAGATAAATATAGGTATAGCGAAAAACATTTGCAGCAAAAAGTTGTCAATTTGTGTGTGTGTGTGTGTGTGTGTGTTAATGTTGTTGTTGAAATTGTCGATTCGAACTCACCTAGAAATGTACAGAAAGCCGTTAATGTTTGACTAGCAGCCGCTTGGGAGGCGGCTCGCACCGGCTGGGTGCCGTTCTCGTACGCTTCGCCACAACGTCCGATCAGTAGCATCACTAGCCGCCCGTTCAAGGCCCAACTTGAAGCGCAAGCCATTGACAGAATGCATCGAAGGATATGAACCTACAACACAAAAGTCGGATTACAAACGGAATATTTTTAGAATTTTACACAAAAAATTTAAGTACAGTTGAGCTATTTTCCAATAGGTGCTAAAATTTAGAAAATTAAGTACTTCAAACATTTGTATACTTATTTTTCCGAATTTTTGGACAACTGACGCAGCTACCGGAAATAGTTGAAAAGTTAGGTTATAGGCTCGGATTTCTGTCAAGACGATCGCAATAGACCATTCCAAAACAGCTGTTTACATACTGGGGGTTTGGTGGGCACTGTCAAACGGAATAGTAAAACGAGCAAGACAGTTCCCAAGCCATCTTGTATTTTTGGTTGAAAACGC
>JARJEB010012058.1:0-11061 GCA_030264535.1 Liometoxenus newtonarum | reverse complement strand
AAATTTTAGGTCGTGTTAATGGGTCTCTTGCTGAAAATTTATCGATGCAAAAAATCACACTCGTAATCTGTACCATTTTTAATACATTCTGTTAGTTTTTAATAAAAAGAGTAGTACTATTTCCTCAAAAAAAAATTAAAGAAAAGTGGAGAACATTAAATTTAAATCTATAAAAGCTGATAAGTATGCAACCCAATAAACCATTTGTTGAAATGTTTAAACAACATATACTGTCAATTAATAAATTTTTGAGACGTCAAATTTCGTGTTCTTACATAAAATTCGTTTTTATCAATAATGGCGACATACACGCTTCCAGAAAAGTTGAGAATGCTTACTTTTCCGAGCCACACAACATTAAAGTAAAGAAAAAGAAAACACTTGTGAAAGGTAAAAGCCTCAGAAACTTTATGACGCAATTGTCTTTATGACGCAATTGTAAGTGTGGTTGCCTACCATGATTTTTTTCAAATTTATTTAATTTATTTTTTGAAGAAATAGGACTACTCTTGTTATTAAAAACTATCAGAATGGGTAAAAAATGGTACAGATTAAGAGTGTGATTTTTTGCGTCGCAAAATTTTCAGCAAGAGACCAAATTAACTCGACCTAAAGTTTTTACCATGTAAATCCCTATGGAAGATCGTTAAAAGATCACACGGTATATTCTCTTTAATATCTTAAAATTGCAATATACCAATTACTTACCATTTAATTGCATCTTAAACCATTAAAACCCGATTAATTATAACATCTTTACAATAACATTAATAATAATATAAGTTATATACACCAATTTGAGTTTAACGATAGTATACCATCTCTATTGATAGATCTACAAGTCAAAGCGTAATTTTTCATTTTCTTTCGTTCGTTCGGTCGTTTTCGTTTCATTCTAGATTAGTTCTGTGTAAGTTCGTTCTATGTAAGTAATCTACTCACCAATATTTTGTTTGTTTTTTGTTTTGTTAATCAGACTCATTGTTGTCTCCACCAAAATGGTAAATTTCTCGATCAGAATACGTTATGAATTGAGCAAGTCAATAGTCACTTGAGAAAGTTACATGTGTTTTGTACCTTTGTCGTCAACCAGGGGCATTGTGTTAGGTATGGCTTGGATGCACCATTGTCGATAGTGTCGGTGGCAATTGATATCGACGATTGCTCAGACTTCTTTCAAGTAGAGTGCCGGGTTCGGTACTTTGATTTGGAAATGATGTTGTCCTTTTGACATTCCTACTGCTTTAATGAAGAAAAACAAACCCAATATCAATACTAGTTACATAAAATTATGTACAGACAATCGATTCATGAAATTGAGGCATCAACATTGTGGATTGTTACATGGTTTCCTTTACATACAAAGTGTTTCTAGAATATATGACAAAAGTAAATCATGTTAAATGTTCATATTTGAATTTTTCCTAGAAACACTTGATGAAAACAAGTGATATTGGAACCAGCTGCGTTCTATCTATCTATTCAATGGCTGCACATATGTTCATGCATAAAGCGTGACATTTTTAGGCATCAACTCTGAGACATAACATGTAGGTATTGGTGTGGTAAACATAAGTGCTGAGGAATGGCTTTGTTTTTACGATACGTTGATAATTACCATCAGACTAGCGCTACACATGACTAATGTAAACCTTGCGCTTCAGAAAACCACTGTTTCTAGCCGGCGAAGAGATGACCGTATCATGGCTGAAACATGGCATCACCAACACATGCTCTTACTTACTGCTATTTTTACAAACTATTTTACGTTTTTGTTCCCGATATCTTACATTTGCATTATTTATAAAATTTAAAAATAGAAAGAAAGCAAACGTGATCGTTTACAACTCACCTTCGACGTCTCGAGAACGGCTGTCCAGGTAAACCAAAGTACCCTCTGGGAATCACCATACGTGCGTTTCCCTTTGCAGGCCTAGATCCACCATGCGCCATTAACATTGCTAAATGGGCAGCGTATCCTTCCATTAAAACCGTTGACAGTGAATGTTGTTTCTTGGGCACTTTTCCAACAATAAATATTTGTTTTGGTTTAAGTCCAATTGAAGTGTAAACACTAATATCCTTACTGCTACCATACGCCGAATGAATAATGATGTTATGATTCTGAAAATAACAAATAAATTTGTTCGTTTAGTTCCAAGTACAGTTTCACCATGTTTTGACCGAAAAAGGGCTGTAAATTATTCCATACCTGTATTAAATTGTTTAAATATGCAGCCTTATGACCCAATGGATCCGTGGATAAACCATCCTGAAATGAGACTAGACCATGCGGGAAATTGTGTTGGGAGAGCCAAGATACAACTCGATGATGTTGCATGTCCGGCCGTCCGGTAGTGTAAATAATTAAATAACCCAATTCCTGCCAATGCCGCACAATATCCACAGCACCGGCACGCACCTTTGGATCCCTGCCAGTTACAGACATGCTCGCCGTAAAAGAACCATCAATACTGAATACAACACATTCAGTGTCTGGAGGCACAACAGCCATGAAAAAGTCAACGGATGTATGGTCCCCGCGGACAACCATCTATAAACCATGCAATTTCCAAGATTGGATTAACAAATATCAGTCGCTGCAGAATGGTGTTTCAATTTACCTTTATGGGATACAATCCGTAACCCAAAGCTTTATCATCCCGCAATGTATAAGTTATCCTGCCGGCTTTGTCTGTTACTTCGGTAGCAACATGTGTCCATTCGCCAGCTGGCACATCTCGCATCACGTGAATATCCACTTTTTCGCCAGTCAACGTGATCATGTCCAATGGACCGTACATAAATCGAGCTACAAGTGTCTGCGGCATACAGTCTCTTACAATGACATCATTGGCTCTATGATTGGCAGCTACATTCTAAAAATAATACAGTTTATTGTACCGACTCACTCATGTGCTAAGAAAGGCATGTAATTAATTGATATTGCTATCTAATGACCCGATGCAAATACTGAAACGAAATTATATTTTTCTTACTTTAAGTTTAACGGACGTTCTTTTCCTCATCCATTTTTCTCTTGGTTGTCCTGGATGGAAAACATTTTCACGATCCACTTCACCTGCTAGTGGTAAACCTTCCAATCTTCCAACTTGTCGTAAAATAAACGCAATCACGTCGCTGCTCTCCCAGTAACTCGCGTGAAATAGATGCGGTAAAGCATGAGTTGGAAAATTAGACAATCCCTCTGGACAATAAAGAGCGTAATCCATTCGTTTACCACCCCACCATTTTTGTTGTACTAGAGAACAAATTCAAGTGACCCATTATTGTTACTAATTTCTGATTCATTAAGACTTACATGCACTAATTGCCTGCAGTGGAATGTTATCAATAATTCCTGAGACAGTACTTTGAATGGAAATGTCCGATAATCTTCTAGTCACTTGACAATCATTGAACATTTGTGGATTGCTTTGGAGTATTTCAACTGTAAACATATTATTACAGATAAATGCGAATAAGAGGGAGTCTCACCCAATTTGTTGCTTACAATGGCGGTAAACGTTGGTCAATGTTTGTCAGAACAATTTCATTTGTCTCTGTTAACCTAGTGCAACAGTGAATCGAACACCTGACACCTTCTCCAGACATATACATACATATACATCGATTCACTGTTGCACTAGGTTAACAGAGACGAATGAAACTGTTCTGACAAACATTGACCAACGTTTACCGCCATTGTAAGCAACAAATTGGGAGAGACTCCCTCTTATTCGCATTTATTTAAAATATTTGCTGGCGCTAAACCAATTGACCATTAGATTTATATTATTACAGATTATCAAAATTTGACTTTGAAATGTTGATACTCACGTAAATGGTAAGGTTGACCATTTCCCAATGGATATTTTACATATCTAGCAATATTCACTGGTGCTAACATTGAGAATCTGGCTGACAATAGCGGCTCCAATCTAGAAGCCACTGGATCAGTGGGATGGAATAAATTGTACATTTGAAGACAACTTGGACGGGTGATTACAGCTGCAAAAAAAAAACAAATTACTACATCATCTAATCTAGAACGATGTATGGATGTCATTACCATTTTTTTCATCATTTGTAGAAATCTTCCTGTGAGATAAAACTAGAGCAAGTGGGCTACCAAACATGAAAAAATCAGTCACATCAAATTCGAATTTGATTTGATTTGGTTGATCGCTAATGGAGGACGATCGACGTCTAGGCGATGGTGCAACCAAATATCCAGTTTCATTAATTACTATATTATCATCCACCCGATTCATACCATCATGCTCCAAAATGCTATTTTCACTTCCATGTCTTGACTGATATCTGGTAGTTCGACTGAGTGCATCGTAGGCTAGAATTGATCCAACCGAATCACCAACGACACTCACTTGACCAGTAAATCCTTGCCCTTCTTCGGATTTGAGAAATTCTTGGTACACTATGTTGGCTCCGTTGATTGTCTTCGAGACGGCATCATTGTATTCGGGAGTTGAGCAGGCCAACAATGGGATTGCACCGATTGGTATTGAATCGTGGGTTATTTGAGGAACGTCCGTACATGATGGTGATACGTCGAAACTATATGGACTCAGACTGGAAAACAATTCAATTTAGTGAACGTAATGCAAGATATTTAGGTCGCAAGAAAATGGATCGCTGCCAGACGATTGAATATGAGGAATATTGAAGGTCAGAACGTACCTTGATAAGATGCCTAAACTTTCAGTGCAGATAGATGGACATGAAACCAATTTTATCATAATGTGACCAACCAGAGTTGGATAATGTTGTCTCATGACCGATTCAAATGCTCCGCGGAAAGTAGTAACATCCGATTTTTTTGCAGTTAAATCCACATTCGCATCTGAATTAACAAAACACGTTAATATAAATAGAAACAAGTTTTATGCAATTTTTGTTATCTTTAAAACTCGTTTCAATAAAAATCCGACACTTTTTTCTTTATCTTCTATACTATTTTTCGTCAATTTTCAAAAAAAATTCTTCGATTATTCTTAAATTAATTTAAAGCAACTCGCCTTGACGCAATCTAAAAAAAAAACGACAATTTTACCAACCTAATACGCTTCCAGCATGAAATACTAATATTAACACAGTGGTGCTGCAAGTGACATGTCCTGGCGATGCAGTTGGTGATTCGGGACAACCGGCATCTAAAGAATTCATTTTTCCTCTTTGCAGCATTTTCTTACTGTTTCCACGTTCACTAGCAACTCTTTGCAGGAATGTCGCTGAAAATATACTATCATCTGCAAAAATATCAAAGGATCCAATATAATTTCCACGCCCTTTGCATTGAAAATAGATTTACCTGTACAATCTACAACTACTGTAGGTGAATTTGTCTCACCATCTTCTTCTGTTAATAAGTCCAAAGAACTCCACTTAGCTAAACATGAGGCATCGCCTAAATCCGCTTGACAGTCAAAGAATTCTTCTTCGGAGCCAGACTCCGAATCGCGTCCTAAACTTTCAATACGCCAGTTGGCAACTTGCAGATCGAAGCTTTTGATGGAAGATGATGCCGGTGAGTGTAATTGTCTTCCAGGTTGGTGCTTGATTGGTAATCGCAATTCGGGTTCTTCGGGTGACAAATCATTATCGGAATTGGCACTAGTTTCAATTTTAGGAATGTTTTTAGTTAAAAGTGGACTTTCTTCTTGTTTCTCTATACTGCCTAAAGTTTGTTTCAATGTTTTCACTTCCGCATGATCACTGTTCATATTATTATCCTCATCGACAACTTCTTCGATGGCTTGTCCCATTTTTCTTTTGAGAGCTTGTTGTGTTTGTTTTTCGATTTCTCGTATATCTTCCATTGTCAATCCGTGCCATTCGTCCTGCCATGCCCAAGCTTGTCTATGAGCTCGTAGCATTGTTTTTCGTAGTGCTATTTTAAATCAATCAGCAAACATGATTTTTGAATCATTTTTGAACTCCCTGTATAAAGGCATAATTGATTTGTGACTTACCGACATCATGAATAAATCGTTCAATTTTCGTCTGCATTCCCCAATAGCGAAACTCGACCCTGCACAATTTGTAAGCACACATTAAACTCCTTCCACTGGGCGTCGGTTGCTTCTTCCCTTCCACATCGTTCCAATATTCATCAAGCCAATTTTCACTCAAGGGACCTCGACCCGACTTCTCCGACACGTAATGCACTGGATCTTCATCTTTCACATAATCAGCACCATATAATTGATCTTTCACAACATCTATAAGATCCACGATTCGATTACGTAAATCCGAACCGGTTAATTTAAACACATTTTCTTGATGGCCATTATCCCCAAAGTAATAAGTCTCGATCTCCAAGGAGAATTTCTCTACAAACGGGCATGTGTATCTTGTCTTGGTGTACGGATATGCATTCCATGCTTCTTCTTCTACCATTAGGGCGGTTTTCGGTAATATTCCTTTCAACCATCCTAGCAGAAACATAAATCATCATAATTTATATCGAAATAAACAATTGAATAAGAGCAAAATTTGTTGGATGGAATTCCTTTTAATTACCTGGAAGATGACTCCCAACGTGATAAATTTTCCTAGTATACTGCCCTTTACCTCCAGGACCATCATCATATGGTTCATTTATAATAATTTCTACTCCGCTGCCATGTCCACTACTTTCCTCACGACTTTTTTTCTGTGAATACACAAAATTCCATTAAAAATTTGAAAATTATCATTTTTTCTCAACGTACAGCTATCATATACAGTTGGGCTATCCTATACTCTTCCACTGTTAGTGGCAGAGGAATTCTGTACTCCTTAATCAACATGTTGGCAACGATTTAATACAATAAAATATCACATTTCCAGATCCAGATTAATAGATTAGTTCACCATTTTAACCAATCACGCCTGAAATAAATAAATACAATAATTAAAGATTCATAAAAATCAAAATATCAAACACATGGGAATGATGGCACATGTCTCATGACAAAATTACAACAAATGTAAACATAAAGTTGATGAAATATTAACAAAAACATTTTGTTAGCAATCAGTCAGGGGCGCCAACGTACTGAAATTTATGTGGGTGCTCGCGCTCACTCATCCCGCAACCGCATGTGTACATAGATAGAACAATGTTAACGCATTTACATGCACCCAAAAACCCTGATTAAGCAAGCATCGGCCAAACGACTAGCACGTTGAATAAACCGGCCTCCTCCGTTCACCGAAATCAAGCGATGTCGGTCGCGGTTTGTTTTTGGATGGGAGAGCTATGCTACGCAATAGTACTTTAAGGCTTCCGTAGTTTTACTCGTCAGTAGGTGAGAAATTTGAATTCAAAATGAAAAATACTCTTAATATATCATAACAAATAAGAGAATTTAAAACTGAGTGTAAATTTCGTAAATTTCTTTGTAAGTGCTCGAGCCCCGGAGCACCCACGCCCTGTCTGTTTGCAATAACGCCAATAACAGTTATATAAGGATTATGTTATAGTTGCAAATTGTTATCGTTGTTGAATGTATCGTTAAACATGAAAATCGAATGAAACAAAAAACGTGTATGTATTCATGTTCATGTATATGAGAATTTTACGATTACTTTAGTTAAATTGTAGTGTGACGATCATTATTCGGTTAACATTTGCACTATTCGCATGTTGAACGTTGCTAATAAAGTTGTTATTTATGTGTAAAGCAAATCAATTCTGCTTTAGTCTCTAGGAATACTCTATAGAAAGTTTAATTAAAAAAAAAAAAACGATTGACGGTATTGATTGAATTGATATCAATCATCCTGGTGTGCATCGATGACAATAAAAGTTTTATCACTGACTTTATTATAAATTAATGCATCAGGTTCCTACGACACTTTAATTGCGTTAGATTTAGATGCAACTAATGAATCATGAATCCAACGAATGATTGATAATTAGAACAATTAATTTGGATCATTAATTTTCAATGGCCTATTAGTCATCGATGAACAAATGTAATCAGCTGTAAACGTAAAGTAAGTTGGTAACACTGTACTGAGGATTTAGATAAAGTAAGGCAGCCGAAGATGGTAATATTAGAAAGTGACTAATCATCTCAATAAAATTGCAAAATTCCTTAAATCGGTTACATTTACAATTTGAAAACTATTTTTCAATTTTGCCTAAGTAAAACCGAAACAATTCATCTCATAAGATGTTTATCTCTATTTTGGGCTAGGCCAACTAGGTCCGAGCCTAGGGCGGTACTTTCAGGGAGGCGGCAGATTTCCGCGTGTTATTGTGGGAGGGGGTAGAAACAAATTATAAATTGTAAAATAATGTTTAACCGTGCGCGGGGATGGGGCCAGAGCCGGCCCGAGGCACAAGAAAGCAACGAAAATTCGTTGTGCCCGCGCGATAGCATTTTGGACGATTTTACTGCACTTAAAGCAAGAAAATATTTTTAATGTTTATATTATATATTTTTGTAGTGGAGTTTAATAGGCCCCGCAAACATGATTTATACTTAGGGCCCCGCGTTTGATCGGGCCGATCTGGATGGAGCAAAATGTTAAAATGTTTGGGGCCTAGGGCGGCACTAGTACTAAATCCGGCCCTGCTTACAACACTAATAGCTTAAACCTTAGAATACCATTAAAGAAGTGCAAGTATAAGCTTTATGCTTTCTAACTGGTTAAAATTTAACCACGCAGTATAGCAAAAACAATAAACTTACGCTTAACTATTAAATTATAACTTTTTTATGACAATAGACAATAATTAAATGGAAATAAAACTTTGTGTACAAACGTAAAATTTTAACGGTTTTGTTAAAACTATTTAGTCTCCCATTACAAGAAGACGATCATAAAAAACTACGTCACATATGTGATTAAAAGAAAATTGTTTTACACATAGTTAAAATACAAAATTAAGGATCTTTCCGAAAACACAAACAATTATTACTAGCAATGACCTTTCCTTTTGCAAATTAATTAAGTATATTTCAGTTAATTGAGTTAGTTACTTGGAACATCCAGTATATAGAACGTATAATTTTTAATATATTTTGTAGAATTTCTTGTGGGTTTGGTGGTTCCGATCCAGATCCAATTTCCGGGTAAATATTGCTGCTAAGATTTTAATGTGTAATTGACGTACAAAATATAAAATTGAGGATTTGCGCAACCTTCAAATATTAAACCTTTTTTCATCCTTATAGTTATTTTCACAACAAGTTGCATTGATAAGGGTCACTAATGCTGTTTGAATGAAGAGTCAAACGGTCGAACGCGAAGTTACCCGTCAACGAGCACGTTGAACAATCTCAAAACGTATGCAACCCAAACAACAATTGTCTATTATTGCATTGAACATATAACGGGAAAGAAAGAGATGGACCTATCACACTGTTATACATATAATGCAAAAAAGTGTAACGGTTTTGTAACACAAATTATGTTGCATAAAATGTTCAAAACATACAGGGTGTGCAAAAACTAACTTCCTCAGTGTGACTGTGAATAGTTGCTATAACATTTACAAACTGAGGAAACACTTTAACTCATTTGACTTGCACTAATACAAATAGTACATAATAATAGTTTGATTTAAGGATTTGACATATTACTAACCGTAACCATATAGTAATATATGGACTATAAGACTACCTATCTATCAACAATCGTAAAGACGACGTGGATGTGAACAGCAGGATAAACACATTCGAGGCGATAACACACCCCATTGAGCCAACTGGCAAACTAGCTCACCAGAAATAAGAAAACAAACCAAACTATCGAAACAACTTTAATATAAGTATAATAACAAGTAAAAATGAATGGCTGTTTATTTGAAAATATATTTAGACTTTTGTTTATATTTTGGAATTTGTATACGTATACAGTGCAAATATTCAAATGTTTCAAATTTTGTAAATTTACTGAATATACATTTTTGTTACATGTTACGTGTTCACAAAGAAAAATATTTAGAATTATTTATATAAGATTTAGAATTTAAGTTGTTAATTTACCTTATCAGTAAATCCCATAACACCATTCCTCATTGCGTTGATAATCAACAAATTAATTAATTACTTAAACATTTCGTTCGCATGTAAGTAGTAAATCTGCGTCGCTGCTCGTTTGTTTTGCTTTGATTTCCTTCGTACGCTTCGTTGTTGTTGTTGAATAATTAATAAGTTGTAGTTTACAGAACCTATGCCAACCACAACCAACCAATCCGTATGTGAATTTTGTCTAACTTTAACATACATTGACGGGGACAGACGGCCAGAAGCGCGTTTCGAATGTTTTTAAATTGTAAGTTTTCTTAATAGCCAGCTTATACCAAGGTCGCCGTTGTATTCAATTCAATTATTGTAAATAATATTTCACCGCTTCCCCGTGATGACATCGCTAGTTGATTAGTAGAGCAAAAGGTGTATTGTTTTCGTTTTAAATTAAACGTGGTTGTTTTTCGATGGGAAGCATGTGAAGCGCGCTCAACTAAACTAACGTAATTCGCGTAATAGGACAACAGCCAACGGGCCAACAAGGCAGTGCCAAACTGCCAAACTTTGAGATGTGCCCGTGCCGTGGCTTCTCTACCTATATGTTGTGTATGCTCGATATGATACTTAGTTTACGGTACGGGTACGGCAAACGTTAGTCGACGTCCACGTCCGACGACGACGACGACTGTCTATCTGAATCTGTTCTTACGAGCGAGCGCAGCGTCCAAGGTTTTCCCGGCGCGGCGACTACCTACGTACGCCGACGAGGGACTCGCCGAAAGGATATTGATCGAGCTTTACGAGCTTTACAGCCGTGTGTTCTAGCTGGAAACTAGCGATGTATGAGTGAGTGTTTCAGAAAAGCGGGAAAGCGCGCCGTCGGGAAAACGGAAAATTCGTTCCATTCTCTGTCTGCGAGGACGTCGAATATAATGCCAAAGGATCATTGCTATCTTCTATGATTATAGTTTACTAGGCTAAGAGATCTTGAAGAAGTAAATGTGTCATATGGATGAAGGCGCAGGAAAACGACAAAGTTTCCTAATGAGTTTTCCACAAAAAAAAAAGAAAAAAA
>JARJEB010012050.1:0-13885 GCA_030264535.1 Liometoxenus newtonarum | reverse complement strand
ATCGTTATACTACTACTTAAAAGTAACTAAACTGCACACCTCTACTGAGCATCGCTGAGAATGCGGACTGGCGACTCACTGCAATTTTGTTTTTTTTTTTAAATACTGATGTGGTTTTTTTGTGTGAACGTATCGATTCATCCAGTCTCGAAACCATGCACTAGCGTATCCAGGGGGGTGGGGGGGGGCAAGGGTGCAATTGCACCCTTGCACATACACGTCCTACACTGCACCCCCCAAGAACTAATTCTGGATACGCCACTGGACCTCTGTCAAAGGTAATGGATTCTCTTAACTTTGATTATTCCTCTTTCGTGAAAGAAAATGTTAACTACTCTCTTGCTTTGAGGATTTTTCCGTAGCATTTTGGTATTCAAAGATCTTCCATTTTTATTAAACCGCGATCTACAAAGTAACCTGTCGCTTATCGGCCAATTTGTATCCACCCTGTATTTAAATTACTCACATGCTAAGCAATATAAGACTATCACAATAATAAAATAATCCAATAAAGCAAATTGTATATTATTTGAAACGAACCATCAGTTATAATCGTAATCATTAGATATATTTATATGTGTGGTAAAATGAAGCAGTTCAATACTGTATTTCTATTCCAACCCATATAAGAACGGGAGTAAGCATATCCATCCCTTTTCAGCCCAGTATCCGTATATTTACTAAATGACTTGTTCCTCTCTTGTATGATGGTCTGACGGGCGAAAGAGCGCTTTAACAAGCGGCGCGCTCCGATTTCAGCGGCGTGTTGCACGTATTCACGTTCACGGCCCGTCGTCAGAAGCCTGAATTGGCCTGAAACGAAACGCCCGAATCCGAACGCGAACAGTACTACAGCCGGCGTAGACTTAGGGTAGAACAGTAGAGCACTCACAGTACTGTACCGTTCCGTACCAGAACCAGCCAGACCAGCTTGAGCCAGAGTATAGTGAACGAGGACTGCGAGACAGCTAAACTAGTGAAGCGAAGACTACGGGTACACTTGCCGAGTCGACTTGCGCTTGAATCAAAATCAAAATTCAGTCAGTTTGTGTGTTCGTTCTGTTGTTAGTCGAGTGCCGTAATTCGCGTTGAGCGGATCGTATTCAGTCCTTAGTCCTATTTCCTCGTGCATTTTCAATTTTCCGTGTTTATCAATTGAGAAAATAAAATAGTTACCATATTTTCTAGTAATTAGTAATAAAACAATTTGAAGAAGTAATAGAAAGTAAAATTTGTTCGTTATATTTGTTTCTTATCGTGTTGTTCAACAAACAATTCATCATTGTCGATACCTTCTTCAGCAAATCAACAACATTAAAGCAGTAAGTTTTTTGTTTGCTTTATATTTATTGAACGTGCATAGTTTAAAAGTTTATTGTTACTATAAAATATCGTGGAAAAACTTCAAAATTTGTATTGCTTGTAGACTTGTAGTTAATTAAGTGAACACATGACATACAAATTGCGCGCGTTAAAAGTTAAAACTTGTCTGGTTATTGTTATTATTATCCTTTTTGAGTTTATAGTCGGGCTTTTCTTTCTTTTCTTTTTGTTTAAAAACACTGAACACAAATGTGTTACAACAATGTTGAATTCGTTTTCGTGCTTACAAGTGCGCGCTCGCACGTTGGAAAACTTTCAGGGTTGAGCAAATTCGAGTACTGGCAGCATGCCGCACAAAACAGAAACACGTGGATATGTATTTTGTTTTTTTTTTATTGAACTGAAAAGTACTCAAAACTGAAAATTTACCTTCTCCTTTAAACACGAAAACGAAACCTTCCATAACTTTAAATTAAACTTTTTTTTGTGAATTTTATGATTTCGATTTTTTCCCTATAAAAATAAAAATAAAATAAAAATTGTTTTGTACGTGGACCGGCGGCGTTTTATTATAATTCAATGATCGATTGTGTTTGTTTCGAATTCGAGTACCATCCATCGCTTCAGTGGCTTGTGTTATTCGACTCGGCTCATTCACAGTAGACTAAGAAAGTATATAAATTGATTAGAAATAAGTAATTTTACGGCTGAATCGTCACGACCGTAAATGTCTCTCGGTTTCCCTCTTTGCCCCTTCGCTTATACTTCTTATATCCTCCTCTCTTGGTTGAAGTAATAGTAGTTTTTTTTTTACACCTTTCGTTACTTCTTTCGGACAGGACACGTTCAGTATAAAAGAAAAACTTTTTAATTACGTTTACGTTTTTCTACATTATATGTTCAAATGAGAGTAAGATCGGAATGAAAATTTCATTCTAAGTATAACAATATATAAATGAGTTAATTAATGCTCGAGTACGTCCTTATTAAACAAGACCTATACGTCAAGTGGTGTACAAGAACAGTACATAATATAACACCAGTTACTGCAACGGCGAACACACGCACATTCCAAGTTGAAGTATACACTGTCGACTCACATAAAAGCGCCCGTAGTAAACGAACGAGAAACTCTAACTCAGTAGTAGAGTAGAGTAGAGTGTTCGGGTAATTAAAACGAAATCGGATATCGACTCGCTAGCTAGCTGGTGCTGGTACTGGTACTGGCAGCAGTCCGGTAGCTGGTTCTGGTTCATTTCAGTTGACTAGGACCGTGCCAAGCAGGCAAACAAACGAACGGCCAAGCAGCAAGAGGGAACTCTCAACTCAATCGACGGGGGCAGTCGGTAAATGATGGCGGCAGGATGCGAGAGATTGCGATCCGAAACAACTATATGTACAATATATGTATAATACGAAATCAAGCCGAACGAACAGCAATGCAAAAATCTATCTCGTTCTATCATTCAGGTTTCAGTTTATGTATTGTATATACATAACCTAACAGACAAACAAAACTAGCGCAATTAATTATACACAATCAATTAACCGGTTTACTTGTAATTATCAGTACAGTGTCTAATTAACCGCCGCAGTAGAAGCAAATATTCAATATTCAACTGTCCTATGGGCTATATTATGTGTACCTACCATACATTTATCGATATATCAATATGACGCGGGCAAATTATTTCGCACATTTGGGTATTTTCTG
The DNA here is from genome assembly GCA_030264535.1 of Liometoxenus newtonarum. Taxonomy (NCBI): domain Eukaryota; kingdom Metazoa; phylum Arthropoda; class Insecta; order Coleoptera; family Staphylinidae; genus Liometoxenus; species Liometoxenus newtonarum. The sequence goes on along the minus strand of JARJEB010012050.1, from coordinate 10,848 downwards.
CATGAAGAATGGACTAGACGCCGCGTGGGGGGCGATTTGTTTGGGTCCAACACTTACAAACCGCTCTGCCAGATTTTCATCGAGCACGATCGCTACCGCTACCCAAAATCACTAGATCACTTCCATGCCAAATTAATAGATAATTAATAGAAGAAATAACGTTAATTATAATTTCTTTAGGAGTTTTTATTAACATAAATTGTTTTTATCAATTTTTTGCCGAGCTATTGTGTTGTATTGACAAAAAACCTTAACATTTTTTAAATTATTTATGCAGCGCGCAGTTGCCGTTGACATCGTGTGCCACTTGCTCAGTTGCCGTTATATAGTTTTTCAGTCATTGTCAATAAGTGAGATGTTGGAGACAAACATTGCAATACATTCGATTACTAGTCAATTCTTTAGCTGAGAGTAGATATTTTTCTTTGAACAGCAATGTCTCGTACTGTTTTCGTATTAATAGCGCACCAAGGTATGAATTGATCAATGATTAAATATAGCTTTTGTTTGTTAGGTACTTAAATATGTTTGAGTGTGATATATATGTCGTAACGTGGTTTAACGTAACGGACTATTACGGTCGTTCTTCTGTACAAGTCGAGTCTATCCAGTCTCGGGCCGCGCCGAGCCGCGTCGTTCCGTTTCTCATATCTCTGGGTCGGGGAAGTAAATTGTATTACATCTCCCCAATCTATCTGAGAGCTAAGAAGCTGATGCTGTGCTCTGGTAGTGAAGTGGAGTTTGGCGAGAGTGTACTAGTACAAGTATATGGGATATGTATATATATATATATAGATGAGAAGCGAAAGCTTTTGCCGCCGCTCGATTGATTGTGTGTGTTTGTGTACTGTACTCCTTGCGTCCCCCCGAAACAAAGCAATTCCATCAGGCGATACCATCGCACATTATGACGTATTATTAGCGCATTACGGCTATTGGAGAGCGATTCAATTATTGGAATAGCGCCGTTGCGGCTGTAGCATAATGCCGGAGCGTAGACCAGGTCCACGGCGTCGGCGTCTCTTTAGTTTTTCGTTCAGTATAAATACAAAAGTGTGCATTTATGTACGGGTGCATTTCCTTAGTACCTATATTAAAAACTTGGTATTCTTCGTTGTTTGCTTTGCTTTTGTGCCTCCACTCATTTATAACTTCAATGTGAGTACATGTATGGTTGTATTGTCTTTTGCCTGCGTATATGTTATGTTAAGTGACGAATATTATTATTTTTCTACACTCATAGTCATATATAAGGTACTTAAGTTTCACACAATACTTATTCAAGTGTCTCTTTATCTCACTCTAATCTGTTGTTTCTGACGGCTTGACACTTCATAAATATCCTCGATGGTCTTGCTCTTGACTAGATGTTTTCTGGCAGATTTTTAAAAGAATGAAAGGCATGGCATGGGCAGGAAGTATCTTAACTTTATACTTTGGTATATATACAGTCCTTCAAAGCAAGTAAGAGACTTCGTGGTTCGTGGGTGTATTCTGAAGTAAAAGTACACTCTTCGCAACAAGTTGAGAAAATAAAAATTCGAAGAAGTTCTGAGCATATTCGAAAAGTATGTATACTTACTTAAAATCAAATCAGTGTGATATAAATTACGAACCAGGTTATCTCGTGATTTTTGAGTGCCCGGATCAAAATAACACTATCTCTAACGCAATCATGTTTAATTTATTTGATTAGAATATACTCGATGGTCTTGCCCTTGACTAGGTGTTTTTTGGCAGATTTTTAATAGAATGAAAGGCATGGCATGTGCTCCAAGTATCTTAACTTTATACTTAGGTATACAGTCCTTCAAAGCAAACAAGAGACTTCGTGGTTCGTGGGCGTATTCTGAAGTAGAAGTACACTCTTCGCAACAACTTGAGAAAATAAATTCGAGGAAGTTCTGAGCATATACTGTCTGATCTTTTAACAGAATGGGTTAAAAATGGTACAGATTAAGAGTGTGATTTTTGCGTCGCAAAATTTTCAGCAAACTCGACCTAAAGTTTTTACCATGTAAATCCCTATGGAAGATCGTTAAAAGAACACACGGTATATACAAAAATTATGTACTTAAAATCAAATCAGTTTGTTATTAAATTACGAACCACGTCATCTCATGATTTTTGAGTGCCCCAGTCGAAATAATATCTATGATGCGATTGGACATTTTCCGCAACCATGTTTAATTTATTTGATTAGTTCGCCTGGTTTTCAGGGCTCACCAACCTTCAAAGTTTATCATCCCGTGGAACCATTTTTTTTTAAATAAAATTTTCTACAAATTTCGTTTCGAATTTTTGGCATTGACTCGCCTGAACCCGAAGAGGACAATAGCATTCAATCAAGTCAAGATCATTTATGAAGAAATTTGTCACATTCATTGCAGTTTTTGAGAAGGAACGGATGTTTGACCAAGAATAAAATATTTCATATATTTATACCTAAGTAAGCAAACATTTTTTATGAATTTTAATATTTCGTCAGAGATTATAAAATCAATTTATACAAAACACAAAACAGAATAGTAAGTTTGTGAGTTATGTTTTTTTTTCGCATGGCGTTTTCAATGGCTTGGGTTTAGAGACCAGACCAGAGAGCAACCAGAGCGGGGCTTTACCGAAAAGGGATTTCTGTTTGAAGGAGAAAACGAAAAAAATGTAGTAGAGGACGTGATGGGATCCCCGGTCCTCCCTGACTATAATGGACTCGAGAAAAAAACAAATTTGTTTTTTACGCTCAAATAGAGAAACAAAATTGAAAAAAAGGAAACTGGATGCATATGTGTTGGTACTTGTATGTATATATGCGAATGGCTACTCCAGATTCGTTCGCTCACCAACTTGTATTCACCGTCATCTGTTTTCTATGTGTTTGTTTGTGTGTTGTGTGTGTAGTCGTAGTTCGTAGTATGTAATAAGGGACGTTGAAAGAGCTGAAATCACCCCTCTCACACAGTTACATTGTGGTCATTTCAATATACAAGCACGAATTTAAATCAAAATCAAACAACAAGAAAAATTGCAACGTTTTCTACTCCTGCTTTGCTACAAACAGCAGCCCAACAGAACAGCATCAAATGCGAAAGCATTTTATGATGGAATTTAATAACATTGTGAGAGCGAATTGAATTCTTAAAGAATGAATGAATGCTATATGAGTAAGTTATAAGGGGTAAGCAACAATTGCACCCTTGATTGCGCAAAAAGCACTTTTCATATCTGACACAGGTGTATTGAAATATTACCTAAGACAGGGGTCGGCAACCTGCAGCCTGCCGTTGACTTTCATGCGGCCCGCCGAGCAAAATAAAGGTAAATAGAAAAATTTTAACTCTTATTTCTAAGCTTAAGCAAGTAATCGCCCCCTCTAGCGACCACTGGCGAACGAATTAGGTATAGCGGTCTGTTATAAGCGTGAGCATATTTGTTCCTGCTAAGTGTTAATTGAACTTTAATTAAAATTCATGGGTTCTTGTTTTTAAGTAAAAACTGCATGTGCGGCCCGCGGAAAATTTTTTCTTTTGAAAGTGGCCCGCAATCCAAACAAGATTGTCGACCCCTGACCTAAGATGTAAACTCATGTCAATTATTTTGATAGCAATTTCTTTAGAAATTACAGAAAAAAACATATAGTATTGCGAATTACTGTTCAATTGTAATACAATTTAGTTTGAATTAATTATTGTTCCCCGATGTGTTAAAATTATTTCAAACATTTAGATTTTCTGGCTGATGTATATCTAATTATAGTTATTTTCGTTAGGAAGGGTCTTGTGAGCGAGTTTTTTGCGAGCACGAGCAAAACGAGTAATAAAACGAGCGAATAAGACCCTTCCTAACGTAAACGAGTTGCCAACACTATTTTTTGCACACCCACAATCATATTTTAGAAACAATTAAAATCACGAAATCACTCAAAAGTCCTAATGTCGAATGCAGGTTAAACGTTAATCGTCATACTTGAGGTTAGTTTGTATTTCTCCTTGGGGATTTGTTTGGTATAATATCGTTTTTTTTGCTTCTTCATGGGCCAGAATTATTTCTTTTGGCGTAAGGATTTTTCTTTCATCTTCCTCGCTTTCGCTACTCGAAATATTTTGCCCTTTTGTCTTTGGTTTTGCATTGTTCAAAAAATCACAAACCGAAATTTGAGCTGAACGCGGAGTCAAACTTCAAACTTAGACGTCACCGCGTCGTGCAGTTGCATGCTTTGAGTTGCCATGGTTTTGATGAATAATTGCAAGTAAAAGCATAGAACATAGAACGAGATAGAAAGAGATGGACTGAAGGGTTGCGTTATGGATATAACGTAACAATCTTATATGATAGTTATGTTAGAGAATCCTTTATAAAACTGCGTTACCATAAATTCTGTTGCATAAAATCTTCATATCATAGTGAATGTGCAAAAAAATTAATAACTATAGAGTTAATTAATTGACTGCTGATAGTGCTGATGCTGAATTTCAGAGTTTAGGTGCTCAGTTGAAAATTTTATTCCTCAGCACATTAATTAAATAAGTACTTTAAATTTGCAATTAATCTACTAAGGATAATTATTGCTTGTTATGTTTAAGTATAGGTTTATTTATTGCTTGATGATATAAACAAATCATCCTGATGACGCTTTTTCTCAATTTGAAATATGTTTTTGAAGTTGTTGTTACTACAGGATAGATACAAATTGTCAGATAGTCGCCAGTTAACTTTGTATCCACTCTGTATAGCATTTCTACTGCTTTATTGCGCTCCTTGGCGCTTATATGCGCTTGAAACATGTTCGCTTGGGAGAAGTGAGCGCTCAGAAATTGATTCATGGCGCTACAGAACGCTCAGAATCCAAAGGGAACAACAAAAATAGTGCTTTAGGCGCGTAAAGCGTCTAAGTGTCCGGCATGAATACAACCTGGCGTTTATAAGCGCTTGAAACGCTCAGAAATTGATTCATGGCACTACAGAACGCTCAGAATCCAAAGGGAACAACAAAAATAGTGCTGTAAACGCGTAAAGCGTCTAAGCGGGCAGCTCGAATACAACCTGGCGTTTATAAGCGCTTGAAACATGTTCGCTTTGCAGCAGTGAGCGCTCAGCAATGGAGTCCAAAGGGGACAACAAAAAATAGTGCAAACAAGAGGTATTCTGCACTTGGATGGATATGTTTGTGAACATACACTCCACGCAGCACGTTTGAGAATAAAAAACCGGGCGAATTTCGAGCTCATACTTAGAATCAAGTTAGTGTTGATAATTTGATATTTAATTATGACATACGTCATCGATACGTCGTGATTTTATTATTGCTAACTCTAAACAAATGTCCACGTGTTGAATTTAGTTCACATATTTTCCGGAGTTGTTATAGCTAAGAAGCGTTGTATTATTTTTCATATTTTCTTTAATCATTGAAACACAATGACCACAGTGTATAATAATTTATTTTATTAGTAAACTGCTGTATATAGGTAGATATTTGATTTTCACTAATGTCCAAATTGTAATCGTATCATTGTGTTTGTGCAAATCGATGAATTTGCGGTTATTATTATTGCGGGTTTTGATATAATGCAATTTTCCACTATACAATATCGTTCGTTATATATCTGTTTCTCTCGCTCTCTCTCACAAGAGTTGAATTAGTTTGCATTCTGAGGGTTGTACTTACTTACGTAAGCGTAGTTGGTGTGGTGCAATGCCGGACTGGAATAGCCCCTTGTTGCGAAACAACGCAGCCGATATGCACGTTGATTTAACATTCAATTGTTTGCATGGCGTACGCATTTAACAAACTGCTTCAACAATGATGTCCGTATACCAGAACCAGAGTATGCTTTTCCAATATTCTCAATCCACCTTCTCCTGTTTGTTGACTTAACGCTTCGTATTGTACAGATATCCAAGCATAATATAGGGGAGGGGTCGGCAAACGTAATTTTATTATTGAGTGTCTACGTCAAAGAATTAAACAAATTTCCCGCGCAATTTAGTTCATATTTTCCGGGGGCTCATGTTTGCTTAGAAGTACTGTATGTGTATTGTGTATATCTCTCTCAGACTCAGTATATCTAATCATGTGTTGTGTGTTGTACGCTTCGATTATCCTTGTGGAGAACCCCCAAAAGTGATGTCCCCGACTTCTATTAGTGCTTACTCGGCGCTCTTTTACCTATGTAACTGAAACTAATATGGACGGACATTGGGGGAATGTGTTATTATAACATCTACGGATGGATCCACGAACGAAAAAATATACATCACCTACATTCATATCGTCATGGCTCACGGCGCATTACATATTTACTCATCCAGCATCCTGGCGTGGCATACATGTTGTCCTGACTGACTCATCCCATCCTCCCTATACAGTCCCCAATTAAATTGCATCAATTTGCGAACGTAAATATGCGCGTACAAAACTCCATTAAATAATTAAGGGAATGTAATTGAGGGTTACGCCTCTGATCTACCAAAGCGAAACAACAATAATGAATAATCCAATTAAAAAAAAGCAAAAAAAAATCGATTTTACTTTGTTGTTATTAGACAAAATTATGTAACAAATATATTTGTTTGTTTCAGGTAAGTGACAAGTATTACAACTTTGTCGCTCTAAATGTTGTTACCACTCGAACAAAAGGCAAGTTTTTTTTTCATCTTTTCATTTATTTATTTTTGCTTTCATTAATTATAATTGGTCCGTCAGACGTTCTATGATAAGATAAATGTGGATAATTGCTCGAAGCAAAATGGCAACAAAAACAGTTCGTAAATTCGATATGAATGAAGAGGAGTTGCCGGAGCGGCGGATGGTTATTGTATTGAGTTAAAACATTACATAGAACGACTTGCACATGTGACACATTTATTATTAAATCCCAGCAATATACCTATATTGGTCGTAAATTAATTTATAACACGAAATTAATTACGAAACGCACATATAAGCACATGAGTGCCTCGGCAAATAAAACTTGTATTGCTGCGTTTTGTACAGCATGATGTTATTAGTATAATCGTAACGTAACACTTGCATGTGGAAGTAAAGTATGCGACTCTCACAAATTCCCCAATCGCATTGAACTTATAATAAAATCGTTATTTTCGTAATTAATAACTTTATCGCGCCGGGAAAAACACAATAAAAAACTAATCAAATATACGGATTACACCAATTACATGAAAATAAAATAATAATTATTTGAGCTCTACATGTAATAAAATATTGAAGTTTTATTAAATCGGTTTGCTAAGAGACGATGAGATTTTTTGTGAGAGATTTTTATTTCCTGTAATTTAAATTTCAACTACAACAGGAGTTTACAGTGAAATTAATGTGGATTTATGCTCGCCACTTAGCATTTAACATTTAACATTTAAAAGATATAAGCTTATGTATAAGTATATCGTTTAACATTTATGTTTGTCACTTAAGATTTAAAGATTTAACCATGCATGAAAATAAATTACATGAAAATAAAATAATAATTATTTGACCTGTACATGTAATAAAATATTGAAGTTTTATTAAATCGCTTTTCTAAGGGTGCCCGTCCACGATGAGATTTTTTGTAAGATTTTTGTTGCCTGTAATTTAAATTTCAGCTACAACAGGATGTGTTTACTAGTGATGGGACTTTTCGTTACTTTCGTGTACTTGTACCTATTCGTTACTTTCGGACTCAGTACTCCTAAAAAGTATTCGTTACAAATATCGCTACTTCCAGGGCCGGATTATGCCTATCGTAGGCCCTACACTCAAAAATGTTTTGGTGACCAACAAACAAAAGGTCTCAAGTCTCAAAGTCTCAAGTAGTAAATGCTATCCCAGAACACGATGACCGAAAAAAAAGTTGTTAATCTGTTTCGTTACAAAAGTAACGAATACATTTTTAAATGAATACTCGTTACATCGAATCCTTTCGAGTAGCGAATACAAAGTAACGAATACGTAGTTACGTACCCATCACTAATTTCGAATTCAATTATTAGGTATTTATTTGAGCGTTTCTGAAAGTTAATGGCGTTATCTGTCAGTGTGTTTTATACAGTAAATATAATTTTTTTCGGAAACACTCACTTCCATTCGCAGGTATATAGATATTAAAAAGAGAGTATGCTAAGAGTAAAGTATAGTTTAAACACAAAGAACCTGCCTAAATGTCAAAAGTTAATTTAAATGACTCAAATTATGGCTTCACGTGAAACAATAGAGCGCGGCCATTCTCTATTCTATTCATTATCAATCGCCCGAAGCTATAATGAAGCGTGAGAAGCGTGGAAATTTCGGAATCGACATTTAACCAAAAAGCTGATTATATATTTCGGCAAGCAATTTCGAAAGATTTATTGCTATTGATTTATCACGCGTATCTGCCATTTGCGCATTTGCCGTTATTGTTGGATTTGCTTATACCAAAGGTCTTGAAATGAAAGACCTACTGCCAGGAACGGACTGGGTCTTCCAACCGGCCCCGGAAATTTTTTGTAAGCAGTCTCATGATCGCATATCGAGTTGATCTTTTATGCCATCCGGCCTACCGGCCTCCGACCTTGCGACCTCTCGGGAAATTCCCGAAAACTCTTACGGTCAGTCCGTCCTTGCCTGCTGCTGGTAAAAATAAGCGTCTAACATCACGTCAAAATCTATAAAATATTAAGCTAGAAATGTATTACTTATACATTTTGATAGAATTGCCTAAAACAGCAGGCAGGAAGTCCGAAGAAACTCGGAAATCTACAGCCAAGAGCATGCTCACTGCACAAGCTTCGATGTCTGATAACGATCTACAGGCCGTCGTCTTGGGAGGTTACGTTGTAAAAGACCGGAATCGAACACGCGGCGGTCGAAGTGAGACGAACGGCAACGAAGGAGAACGTCCAACTGGTTGCATATAGTCAGCAGCCAGTTTTGTCAGATAGTGACTAATAAAAAATGACGTTATCGTATTCGAGTGTATTGTAAATATTTTATTTTTATGCGTGTTTGGTCGATTGTTATTTTCGACTCAGTTTTATTTATACTTGTGATTTTTTTCTATATTTTTATGAGAAGACACTAAAACTTTGATAATTCCTGCTGCTGACTTTGGCACGAGAACTTGATTTACGATTTAGTTCTGAACATTTCGTAATACAATCAATAAATTCTATAGATTTGTATAAACTAGAACTAGTTTACTTTCTAACATGAAACTATATATTTTATAAGTAATAGTTTCTTTCGCTCCAACGTTGAGAGGTTTTGTTTTGAGAGATTAAACTGTTTCAAACTTCTTCCTTCCTGCATCCTGATTCTCTGATGCTCTCTCTTCATTTATGCAAATTTTATTCCAATGTTATTCTACCGCAAATCTGTTGGGGGAAAGTTTGAATCTCTTGTATGAGACGCTGTCACAATCCAAATTCGATTAGAATAGCGCTGGGGTAAGCAATATTTTACCATTTGCCTTGTAAATCGGTTGATATAGTAAGTAAGGAAGTAAGTAAGTAAGTAAAAGCAAAATGTACAAAATATCTTTCTAAAAAACTAAAAAAAGTAAAAAAGATAATTACAAATGAATTAAAGTGATTCAAAAGTTGTACTCGTATCTAATATTAAATTTAACAAAATAATTATGTTTTGTGGAATTCAATTGGTCATTTGAAACGTGTTCGATTAGTATAGCTGCGAAGGTATGTGTGTAGCGAATAACTGAATAAACTAGATTTGATTCCGTTTTGAGAATGCTTTGCCCATCGGTTCTCAGAATTATTTATTTGAAACAAATTAATTTAATATTCCACACGAACTCAGAAAAATTTCTCTCAGGCATGGAATCGAGTCCTATATAAACGGCTTTCCGGGCTTTGCTCTAAACCATTAAGCTACGGAGATATCGAAATAAGCGCCGGGAAACCATGCGAAAAGCCGTGTATGTGGGCAGTGGGGTTCGATTCCATGCCGAAGAGAAATTTTTCAGAGTCAGTGTCGCATATTAAATTAATTTGTTTGTCTCAAAATTAATAATTAATTTGATGTACAATTTGAATTAGTTTTGGAAACCGTGAACGGTTATTTCAATTACGAAATGCGTTTAGGAAGGCTTCATCTCACAGCGGCAACCGACGGCAATTTTATCGTTCATATTTTCATTAATATTTTAATTTTACAAGAAAAGTTTTCTCTCTAGACGTGGGATCGAACCCGTACCTCTGCATTTCTAGTGCGGTCTTCTGCCAATTAGACCACGAAGGAGCCGTTACCAAAAGTTATAGAGATACCTCTTCTTGTAAATATGTTTGTTGTGTAACGCGTAGTTAAGCGGCCCATACACTTTCAAGCTAGTCGTCAACCTTGTCCTCAACTGGGTTGGGGTTCTTACCCCAAGTTTTTACAAGCTGACAGCACAATTCTCAAAAAAAAAACTGATATTTACAAGCATGTCGTCAACTGTGCCACACATGTCTCAACCTGGTCGCCAACATCAGGCTCCGCCCACCAAAAATCCAAACCACTTTGATTTTCTTCAACTTGCTACTCAACATGAAATTTCAACATCAACCTGCCCACAGACGGTCAATCTAGTCTTCAACATCGCAAGTTGACGACTAGGTTGATGACTAGGTTGAAAGTGTATGGGCCGCTTTACTTGCCGGGCTCGTTTGCATAAGTGTAATTCGTCTGACACCGCAGCATCGACGAAATGCAGAGGTACGGGTTCGTATACAGTGTGATCTTCCATCGGGATTTTCATGGTAAAAATTTTAGGTCGAGTTAATGGGTCTCTTGCTGAAAATTTTGCGACGCAAAAAATCACACTCTTAATCTGTACCATTTTTAACCCATTCTGATAGTTTTTAATAATAAGA
>JARJEB010012048.1:0-12593 GCA_030264535.1 Liometoxenus newtonarum | reverse complement strand
CTGAAATTCCGCTAAATCTGCTTGCCATAAATCGTCAATTCCTTTCAACACCGTAGTTCTTCTATTATAATTACGTCTGGCTGGTTTATGCAATTCATTAACAATTTGCTGTTATATATTTTTTCCTTTTCATTTCCTCAATTCATTTATACAAATGTTATGCCACTAGTCCGCCATATTGCTTTGCACCGTAACAAATAAAACCCTAAGATATAGACTTCCCAAAGTACACACACACGCAGACTAGCGGTGCGCGACTGGACACTATCTCAAATTTCGTTCCTTTTAGGAGCCACACAATATGGCGAATTGGTATAATCCCATTCCGTTCCCTTGCTGCATGCCCCTCGCCCATTCATATCGGTATCCTTTCTTTTTTTTTGCTATACAACTGAAATTCCGCTAAATCTGCTTGCCATAAATCGTCAATTCCTTTCAACACCGTAGTTCTTCTATTATAATTACGTCTGACTGGTTTATGTAATTCATTAACAATTTGCTGTTATATTTTTTTATCAATTATTTATTTTTTGGTAAGCACTTTTTTCTAAGAGACGCTGCCAAGCCTTTTGTTTAGCTAAGACCATGAAATCATTCAAACCTTTCGTAATTATGCTCTTGTATATACAGTTATCTAATGACGAATTTTTGCAAAAACTTACATTTGCGATCCATACCCGTATAAACCTAACCTATTCCTATCCTATAAGTAGGTACCTAAAACGAATCTAACAAGCAATTCTGTATACCAGAATCGTATACCTTACGATTGCGTGTGACGTCTTTGCGGTCGTTATTTTTCTTAATACAGGTTCGGCGAATTACATCCCAATGAAAAAAAAATATTGTGCTGTACGGTTCGTATGGCTATATATATGCCTTCCTCTTAATGAGTTATTTAAATGAGCATCTCTTCTACGAGTGAGCTTAATGAGCTTTGATACTGAATACTCTAAAAGTTTTGCATTTAAAACGCACACTTTCAACTTTTCTCTTCAAACAAACTATAAGCACTATAGTAAGTAACTCCTGCAGCAACTTGACATTACTAAGTGCAAGCGTAAACAAAATGCAAGGAGCGCACAAAAATTACTAAACTTACAAGAACAACTGGCGAACTAGTTGAACAATTAAGGGCTGAGATATATACTTCGTGTTCAAGTAATTAATGTAATTATATTCTGATGAGTGAAATTATCATTTGTGTACTTGTTACGAGTATCAGTTAGGTTTATTTATTTGGTTTAATGGCATAATTAGGAGTTTTTTAAAGAGTGGAGTTAGTTTATAGTACCTATATAAAATGATAAAAATAAGGAAGAGGCAATTATTTTTTCATTTAATTATTTGAATTATGTTCTTTGATTTTTTTCCCCAAAGAAAATGAAAAGCAAAATCCATAAATGGGATCTTCGGATGGTTTAACCTTAACAACATGCGTTATGAAGTTATTAATCTTAGACTCGAACCTCGAACAGTGCATATTAGATATTAACAATTTTCTTTTAGTCTAAAAACAATTAGAATACCGACAGTAAAATAGCTTCAGAAATACAGTAGCGCGAAACATTTTGCACTTGTAATATTGGTACTTACCTACACTTCTCCATAAACAAGGCTAATAACTATATTTAAAATGTTAATTACTTTTTCCTCAAAGAAAATCTAACAAAACCATTCAAATAGGCACCGGCGCATTATTCACTTTTGCTTACCTAATTAAAAAGATTTCATTGTGCATTAAACGAAGACTGCAGCTTGCGATATTAGTTATTGATGCTTTCGTTGCATGCGAAGCTATGGGACTGTAAACGATTTACGATTTGTTTTAAGTTATAAATTATACGATCGCTTAAATGTGAGTCGATTCAAATTGCAATAGCAACACTTGCTAAGACTTTAAAGACGCATAAGATGTCTGACTCGGTAATTGAATAGGAATACCAATAGAGTGTATTGCGAGAATAATTAATATGTAACTCGCTGGATATATAAAAGTGTTTAAAGTTTTTCTTGGAAGGTTATTTTACTTTCCTGTTAAAAGTAACTTGTATTTTTATGTCTGCAAGACTTTAAACAATGGAGCGGCATTAATAGTTAAAGGTGAATGATTGTTAATTAAAAACTTTTACAGCTCTTAATGTATGAAAAGATGCTTATGAAAAACGTTGAAAATATATTAAGCAATTAAATTTTGTGCAATTAAGCAAAACTTACCCGTTTTTCCTGAAATTTGAGATTAAATTTAGTTTTTGAGGAAAAAGTCAAGAAATTCATATTGATTGGATTTTATTTTCGCCTTTTGTTGTTGAGTATACAAATAGTATGATAAACCATAAAATATTTGATATTTCTTAATTTTACGGATACAATGCTAAAATTTGCAAACATGAAAATATATGATACTTATAGTTATAATTGAAATAAATATGAAAATTATTGCTGAATATTGAAATTGAATTACATATCTACTCTAAATGATGATTTGATATAATTGATTAATAATTATTAAATTATAATATTGTAGAATATGATATTATAAATATAATTAATTCGAAATTATTTAATATTATATTTGAAAAATAACGACATATTAAATATATTTTGCGCTCTTTTTTGTATAATTAATATTTTGTTTAAATTATAATAATAATAATAATTATATGAACGGTGCCGATGTTGCGGTCCTAATTATATTCTATGAATCTTGTATCATTATAAAGACAAGCAAAATCAGCACCATCAGTTCGCGTCGTCTTATCTAAACGCATTATAATAAGGAAACCAGGACAAGCATATATTTAAATTAAATTACGCATTCACGACTTAGTTCTCACATATTCATAGTTTCATACTTATTTAAATATTATAATATACTGTATATTTATATATTAATTAATATCTAATTATTAATCAATTGATTTTATATTTTTATCGTATATTATTATTAATTATTGTATATAATAACTTAAAAGCATTTTCACATTCATGCTGACGATCGTCCTGGAATCCTTGCAAATAAGCGTAAAAATTGCGATTTTATTTCAAATATTTCAACTTCATTAAATTAAAAATTATAAAATCAAATACAAAAAAAGCTATAGAAAAACACGGCACTTAATGGAAAAATGAAAACATTGTTTTTCTTTTTCACAGTGATTTGTGTTTCCTTGTATCGGTATATTTGTTTGAGTTGAGTTTAGTTATAGAGTTCCCGTGCGTGCAAATAGTATTTGTTTAAATGCTAATGTTGATTATATTATAAAAGTTTTATGTCGCGTTGTTGGTTCTTCCGGCGACCTCGTTTAAGTTGCTTGTATTTTCGCAATTCGTTAGCACGTAGCTCAGTTGCTAAACGGTAGAAACTGTTAGCCGGTTAATTAACCGATCGAAGCATTTAGTTGGGAATTTGGATCGCCCGCGTGTTTGCACTTGTATTGAGACGAGACCCATATTATAAGGATTAAATTGCATCGGAATTGGTGTTGAAAAATCAAATTGGTGTGTAGTGTACCAAGTACAATATTAAATATTTTAAAAAATTACGTAATGATAAATAATATTATAGTAAATATATAGTTGATGCGCTAAAAAATGATTGCATTGCATGTCCGACCTTGGCCCAGAGTGTTATTGCGTTGTGTATGAGTATTCTGTGTGTTGTTCATGTTTTTATTGAGTTTGTCTGCTTGTTTGGTTGGTTGTCTCCTTGCATTACAGTTATGAATGCACGAACGTATTTAATGCCACTACATACCCTAGATAGAAGACTTGCTTGGTTTAATGGCAAAAGTGGGCTGCTGGAAATGTCCGTCAGATGGTTGGTTAGGTTGTTGTCATCGTCAGTTGGTTTTTACTGCTATTTTCCTGTTTGTTTACGTAAATGTTACGCCGAAAAGAAACCGTTTCTACTACTATTTTTCATATTTGCTAATTTACGATGCGATATTATGTAATTTGTTAAAATATATAATTAAAACGACACTCACAATTTAGAAACGACGCGAATGTGCATATCCGTTGTTTGCATCGTAAAGTTTGCAAAGACTATCTGTACGATTCGTGCTAAAAGATGATGGCAGACTAACGCTGACTGACATGCCATCGTTCAATTTGGCGTTCAATCGTCGTCGTTGCCAGATAAATGTCCAGCCAGCGATGATGGCTAATTGTGCTGCTAAGAATACGGTAGCGGCGACTATCAGTCCAGCCATATTGACACACAAACCCGGCTCGTTTGGCAGGAACATTGCTTCTCGGCCCAATGACGTGGTTTTGTTGGCGTCCCGTTCAAATCCGAACTTATCAGTGATTTGAATTGTTTGTACCAGGAGCAAATCGTCGTTGACATTATTTGCACTACCGGTGGAACGACGTCTTCTGCGTTTGCCGTACGAGATTACAGAGCGAAGTTCTCCGGTGGATTCTTCCTGATCACATTGGACTGGTTCACAGGAAGGCATACATGGTGTAACTAGTGCCCGGAATTGCACCACTTCCGAGCTGGGGAACTTGAAGGCATCGAAGTGGGATAGCAATATCTGTAACAAGAAAAAAAAGATGCAAGTTAGTAGTGTAACTGTTGGGATTATTTGATTATGGACAGATTTTACCTTTCCGGATTCCGCCGACTTGTACAATGGACCCATAATGAAGTGATCTGTAGGACAACCATCTGAATCAATGAGGACAATTTCACTGGAATCGACTCCGTCCATCGCAACCAATTCGCGTACGAAGATCTCGTACGGGCTGTTCTTGTCCAAAATTTCGAAACGTAACGCCAGTGGATCACCAACTTCAGCTGTTGGCATAACATCACCACCGCTACGATCAGTAATCTTCATTGCGACATTGGGCGAATCTACAGTGACTTCTTCGCTCAGTGCTGGTTGAACATCTCCATGTACACCCAAGTCTACCTCGTTGGTGACACTCTTATTGGTCAAATCGTATTGGCAGGTAACGGCCAACCCCAAGTCTGAACTGGTGACGATCTTGTCGTGATGTTGGATGACCACGTCGTTGACATATCTACCTAAGCCGTTCTTTCTAACGTTACACTCGAGATTATCGTATGCCATTTCCAATTCGAATTCGAGACTGTTGTTGACATCGCGCACGCAAGAGTTGGGACTACCTTTCGCGTAAATCTTACCGTCGAAGAGTTTGCTGGTTTGGATTCGGGCGATCATATCGCCGGATCTGCAGTCTATGCTTACATTGTAACATGAGCTCAGTTCGTATGTGGCCGCTTCAGGTACATCGAGATACGGATCCTGAAACAAGGAATACGAACGAAATCATAGTTTCTTTTCATGTCTCTTGTTGGATGTTTCCAGTTTTTATTCTTTACACTGAATTTTTTTTTACTTCAACTTGTAATATAACATTAGTTGTTGGTGGCAACTACTTGGTTGTTTTCCATGTTTGCAAACACACAATTTTACATCAGTAAAAACATGCACGGAACAAATTGATACGTCCGTTTGGTTTTTTTATTAAAACCAGTAAAGTTGCAGATACAGAGAGTTTCAATAAAATTATTATTATAAGTTATTTCTGTTCATTATATTCTGGAGTTTTGATTATCAAGTAATTTTAAGACATTCTGTATATTAATGAACATAACGGCACTCACCTGGATGTCAGCTAAGGTGGCCCTCGAATGATGACTGAGTCGACAGACCATCTCACCAGTATCGCCATAATCATAAGAATGACACCTGTACATCGAATTCAAGCATAATTCTCGGCATTCGTCTAAAGAGCCTACATCTTGATAAACCGAATCCACGGTCTTCAATATTCTTCCGGTCATTTTCTTGAATTCACATAATTTTGCTGGTTGTTCAATGCAGTTATTTTCCATATAGTCATAACCGTCGGCGGCTTGGAACGCATTACTTCCTGCCAAAGTGATACGATCCATGCTAGACAATTCACAATCACCAGTTGCATTATTGTAGTTCGAAGATCTGAAGAGAAATGAAATGAAATGATTAGTTATAAGTATTCAGTACACGATTGAAAGAACAAATCTCAATAATCGATTGTAGGAATTATGCATCAGTCTATTTTTTAGAACTCTAGAAAAACGTCAGTAAGCAACAGCATCAACAAGGAAAAACATTGACTTGAAAAGAGTCGTTGTTACGTTACAAGTACGTAGTAAATAGACCATAACTCGCCCCTTTTCCTTCTTCTTTTACCGATGCTTTTGACCAAGTCGCGAAAGCCGAAGCAATCTGACTATTTACAGCAATCAACAAACGCTAAAGTTAAAGAATCGTCCGCATTATGGAGGACAGAGGAAGAAGAAACAACAACTTGAGAGACAAGTGAAACACATTGACAGATTATCCAGACTCGGATGGTCATCGATGCTGTGCCGGTGAATGTATATTTCAGACTAGGTCGGTCGGCAGATTTGTTGTCGACGATTTGACAAGCAGTAAAACAAACAAGTTATACGCGTTTCGATTAAAAACCGTTTTCTTGATGCAACGCAATGCCAACAAATAAGCAATGACATTAGGAATAGTGCGCATCCAAAGACGACGTAATCTTCGGAATTGTTTGACGACTTGTAGGCAACAAACATCTTTTTTTCTAAAGCAAGTGCATTTTATTTTGTGTAAATATTATGCAGACAGTCTGCCTCATGAAATATCAACATAACTTTGAAGATGACAAATCACGTTCGTTTTCTGTTTGAATATTTGAGAGAGTTACTTGTTTGACAACAGGTCCGGACTCAGTAAAAACCGGAGAATTCAAATTGTAAATATCATTATGATTAGAAGCTTTTTCAACCATCATTTTTATTTATTAATTTGATCCTGTTTTTATCAACAATGTACGTATTCCTATATTTTGTATTGTATAAACTGTGTCCATGTCTTCTCATCATGATGTGAATGAATAGAATATACGAATATATGAATAAACAATGTGCATATGCACGTCCAGCGTGTAAAGTGTGAAGTTCACTTTGTCACATTTCACGAACGTGACTTCAAAAGCACAGAAAACCGTATTACATTATAGGTACTTCGTTATTTTTGAAGTAAATTTGCATTCAACAAACGGTAATTTTACACAGTGCGTCCAATCCAATCAAAACTATGTTCTAATGTTTTTTTCCATAGAGGTATAATATTCCTAGAGGGAATGTGATGCCACTGGTCCGACATATTCATTTTCACCGTAACAAACTACAACCCTAAAATGTAGACTACCCAAAGACTAATGACGTGAGACTGGAGTCTATTTCAAATTTCGTACCTTATAGGTGCACAACACAATGTGGCGATATTGTGTAATTTCCTTCCGTCAACATGCCCCTCACCAGTAAATCGACTTTATGTTCTCTCTATAAACTTCTATCTCTATGGTACTTCTCTCCATTTTTTTTTTAAATTTCCGTATATTATAAGTGTTCTCTAGCTTTTTCAGCTTTCAAGATCATTGTTCGATCGTGTGGTATACTTATTGATTGACATGATGCTTTAATATAGTTGGGGCCCCTAAGGCTGGTATTCTCGAATATATACGCACTGATGTTGTATAGGTACGCGTATTTACGGCCATATACTGACTAATTAATGCAGTCCTAACTAACTAACTAACACTGCTCACAGCATATTAGTAAGTATATATTCCTTTATAACGAACATTTTGCAATATTCAATGTGTTGTTGCGTTGAACAGCAAAATGTGAATTACATCTTCGGTGTATTATTAAAAGGTTTATATGTATGGTGCCCCTCAAACCATCAAACGAATCATTTCCTGTACGTGTGGGTGGTCCAATAATTCAACAAAAGTCTTATTGCGCCCTCGATGCAACCGTAATTCAATTACACTTTCAGTTTATGCATGCTCTCGTATAATTCTCATTAACTAATCGCAAAAAAACGCTGCAGGCGTTAATTTATTGACGATACGATTGTCGTTTTTCATTCTTCTGCTTCTTCTCATTACCATTTTGCATACTTTATAACTTCTGGTCCTTCATCTATCCTGTAACATTTACTTCCACATGCTCGAGTTTTAGTGAATTCTGATTTAATTTCATTAATTTTGCAGTCGAAGCAGACTAATTGAACTATTTCTTTTGTTTTTTCATTTTTGCATTAGTAATTTTTTAACTATATGTCTATATGTATAGACAACTTTAACAATTTCGTCGTTTCGTCTACTTAATATTTTATAAGTTGTATTAGTTATTAATAGTACACCAAGGGATTCTTTGTGTGCTTCAAACACAAACAGGGCCGTATTATCCATTAGACACTATAGGCACTGTGCCTAGGGCTTACGAAAATTGGAGGGCCTACGAAGACTGAGATTGGAAATTTTAAAGGTTTACCTTTTTTTTTCTCACATCACACCTGCGATGCGCTCGCATTATTGAGACTTGAGAGCTTTTTTGTGGTGGTTTGCGATTTGGTGGTAGTATAAATTTTGGTCACCGCGTACCTTAAATTTCAGTTAAGTGCCTAGGGCCTACGATAGGCATAATCCGGCCCTGAACACAAACGGCTTTACTACTTTACTATTAGTTTTATTCCGATCACGTAGTGTCGAGAAATGTATGCGTGTGATAAGTATTTCTCAAAATGTATAAAAACCTTTGCGAAACGAGAGAAAATGTTTGTTCGGTAATAGTTTAAAGTCGTATAAACGATATGTCGTTCGATATATTTGCGAATTTTTCAATGCGTCTCCTTCGATGTATACCGTGCGTTTATTTTATCGTCGAACATAGCATGTTCTATGTTCGCAGCTAAAATAAACGAGTCAAACTCATGGCAGTAGGTAGGGAATTTGTATTGCTAAAGACACACCGACGGACGGGGAGAGAGTGGGGATGTGGGACGAACGACGACACACCACGATAACAAGTCAGTACATGCTATGTTCAATGGTAAAATAAACACTCTGTATATATAGGTAGTTTCCTTTTTGCGACTTGCATCAGCAACATTTTCCATTTCTAACAGTTTGCTATTTCAGCTTTTGTTAATCTACCGAATCCTCCAGAAAAAATGATGGTCAGACGATTAATTCATGAGTTAAAGAATGATAATGCTTCATTTGCCAGTTTCTTAATATATTTTTTTCTTCATTTCTTGAATTCTTTTACTGTACATTTCCAGTATTTTAATTTCAAGTCGCTCGTTTTGTTCCTGGATCGTCCTGTATACGTTTTTGTTGTGGGGGATAAAATGCATTTACACAGTGTTACCAACGACTTGCTTTATTCCTAACATGGATGAATCTAACAGGTTTCGTCTATCTTGAGTCTTTTCTTTACTATTGCGCGAACTCCTTACGTTATAAAAAAAGGCTTTGGTTACCATTCATTTTGCCTTTTTGCTTTTTCCTGCCCTCTATCGCAAATATGGTAGAATTGTGGAAACAATGAGACGTTTCGCTGAAATCACGGGAAGTACCAGAACGAACCAACGTATATTTATCAGTCTCTTCAAACGAAACACACAAACTTTTCTTCACATTTACTATAGGAGAGCATCGTCCAGTCCAGATCCAGACTTCTATCGATCCTTTAAGTTTTCAGTTGTAATGCATGCGTTCCTTAGATTCTTAATACTTTAACTTATGTTAGTTCGACGTACGTATTTACTAAGCAACCAATTGTATGAAATGCTATGAAATTCTGGTGGCTAGAAGTTTCTTCTTTAGATGCTAGAAGACCTTTTAAACATTGCGATGATGCGCAATATTCAATGCCGACGTTCAGTTCTTTCTATATCCGATAAGTGAATGTGACCGGTTGACACGACGAGTTGAAGTATTTGCAATCGACATTTATTCCGTTGGTATGAGCGTAATGCATTCTAAAGGACATTGCGCGATATTCCAGAAAAATATATATTTAATTGTTTTTACCATGTTTGGAGGAAGCTATATGTATATACTTGTGCGACAGTCCGGCAATCATCAATTAGACAAGTGGGGAAACAATTCAAATGGAACGACGCATCGAATTTTATCGATATTTTTTGCTAAAAATTTTGCCTATACCTATAAGACTTTTAGTGATTTGTTTATATAATTATCCAGGAGTTACCATTAATTAATTACCATCAGTTATCATTAAATATTTATTGCAAAATAGTTATTGTCAATTAATATAATTCGAAAAGCTCATAAATTCTTGGATAATTTGCATTTTATTTCTTTGCGTAAGAATTTTTTGCAATTAACGAGTTGATCGTGCACCAATTCACTTCACTTTAGTTCATCTTATTACCCAGTCTCCAGTCCCCCCAGTCCATTGCAAATCTATAGATAGTTACAAGTCGCTCCACCTTTTGATCATCAAATACGTTTGTACTTCACTCTCTCACAAACGATTTACTTTTATTGCCAGAAACGATTAAATGAAACCCACAATATGTCAAATAATTAGATTACATATACTAGAATTCCACTTCGAAAGCACATCTGTAACTTTTAACTATACAAGTGGATGGTCTTTGATGTACTTAAGAATTTTATGGTGCGGAGCTATTATAAATGTAGTGTTCCTACTATATTTACTTATTTATATATTTATTGGCGACAAGATAAACTTGCTAACTTAGAAAATGAACATTCATGTTGTTCTATTGATGTAAGTAAGTATTTTTTTTTATTAAATCTAACAAGTTAAAAAGCAATAAACTTAATATGAAAATAACAAGGCCTCTTTGAGTCTTGGACATGACAGGACAAGGCAAACAAAATAAGCGAAATAAGTAAATTATAAGCGTAATT
Source organism: Liometoxenus newtonarum (assembly GCA_030264535.1). NCBI lineage: Eukaryota > Metazoa > Arthropoda > Insecta > Coleoptera > Staphylinidae > Liometoxenus > Liometoxenus newtonarum. Next base: position 1,805 of record JARJEB010012048.1, on the reverse strand, counting down.
GGCGAATGCTGTTTTTATTACGATATTCTGTCCTATCTAACATAACATTAACAATGATAGGAATACGCAAAGACGAAACAACAAGAGAGACTGAAGGTAAGTTATTAAACTAAACAAATTAAATTTAGTTTATATGTAATCAGACGCTACATAAAACGTGAGGTATCATTAAAAGGTGCGCATATATCTATCTATACCTATAGGAAATGTGCACGATTACTGTGCGCGCTCAATGTATATGCCAATTTGCACTTGTCATGTTATATATTTAACTATTGTCGACGATTTGCGCAATGTTAAAAAGTTACAAGTAGCTGAAACTTGTATACCGGTAGCACTGTTAGCGAATGAATACAAATAGTTGAATACTTACGAAGCTTTTTAGTCCATATCGCACGTTTGGGATCGAACGATTGTCGTGTCTGAATAAAATAGACGCTTTGAGCTGTAGAGGGAATCGGGAACCAATTTAAAATGCCATTTACATACACTTTGCAGTTCTAACACCTATAACGAAACGGACAATGCATCTACAAAATACTGAGTGTACAAAGGAGTACTTTAAATCATGAAAATGTTTTTTTTTGCGACAAAGTTCGTTATTCCAAATATTAACGCTATAAGTACATAATCGCCCGACTGGTAACAAAATTAGTAACTAGTCTGATAGCAGATTGTATGACCTTTCCTTGCTTGGAAGCTGTGTTGGGATAAGCACACAAAGACGCAATGATGTCAACGAATATTTTTACCAACATATAAGCGGGGAGAGATGCGAATGAATACGGAAGATTAGAAAAGTGAAATGTTTACGATGTTTAATGTATTGAAATTGCAGAAACACGAAAAGGTAAACTCCAAATTGAGATAAATCAAAGAACAACTGAATTTCAATGAAACTCTAGCAATAAACTTGGGATTATGATAAAAATTAGTTAATGAAGAGTATCAAGACGACATTTGATTATCGTAAATCTATATATATGGAGTATGCTCCAAAATAAATATATACCTACTAGCAAAAACAAAAGATTTCTTATATTCGAGTCCTATTATCATCAATACCAAGTCATCGTTGTGTTGTGTTGAGATCTGAGACGGGGTCGGATAAGAAAAATGTTATAAGGAGCACGACAGGCACGTTTGGAGAAAAAAAAAATCGAAACGCTCGTCGAATTCGCGGCGTGTTATTAAATCCTTTTATGAGTTTGATTGAAAGGAAACGAGGTGGAGTGCGATGCGGCGGCGGTGTGCCGGTGCGCATCGATCTCACCAGTCACCAACTTCATGTTGATCGTGCAACGGCAGCATTCTGCCACAATCGAATATCGACTATACTGAACGGAACGCAGGCACACACATGTGTAAGTACATCGAGATGGATTGATTTCGATCTTAATAAATGGGGTCGTACTCTTTTATCCTTCATATCGGCATTGAGATATAAGTGTATCAGCCGTTGCCGGGATAATTAAATATGTTTTTTTCGCATTAACCAGAACACGTTCGCATCTCTTATTCCATTAGGTTTCCATAGTTACAAACTTTCCATCTTCGGAGTATAATAGATATACATATATTCCATAACTTCTTTTTGTAGATAGTATATTGCTGTAAGACCCAAGATGTTCTATTTTTTGACTCTTCATTAGAGTGTTGGATAAGTTTTTGTATCTACATTCTGACTGCGGACAAGCATTGTTGAAAAGTACTTTCCCGCACTCTATTTAAATAACATTGATTTTGAGTATAGTCCACTATGTCTTCCAACATCTGTGTTCTCACTAGTAAGTCACCGCGTAACT
>JARJEB010012040.1:0-15620 GCA_030264535.1 Liometoxenus newtonarum | reverse complement strand
TGTTTATTCTGATTCAACGATTCAAACGATATTCAACAATTTCTGTTGTTATTTGTTCATTTATTATTACAATTCTGATTAAATTAAATGGCGTTCGGAGATAAAATAGTATATATCATACAGCGTATAAGTGACTTTGTGTGGCTCGTAGGAATTGTCAACACTTCCTACTCGCCACACAAAGTGTCACTTATACGCTTTATGATATAATATACTTTTTTAACCCGCATTCTGACCTGGAGCTGACAGAGGAATTAATTTCATTAATATCGCCATTTTCCAGTAGAATAATTAACGTTGAATGAAAACAATTCGACATATCTAATACGCATCGTGAAACATGCATTGTCTTTAATACATTGTTGCCATATCTACTTTTACTCAATGTATTGTTAAGTATATTGTGTGCCTGCGACTGTGACAATATTCTAGATTTGTTGGACTGATAGGAATATATAGCATGGCATTATCCTTTTCAGGAGGCGCGCCTGTTACATCGAAACGATCATTGAACACGTACGAAATGTCACGGTCGCTGAGGTGTGAGGTAGCAAGCAACAAAGTAGTGGTGACGCGGTAGTTCATATAGTTAGTAGTGTTAATAGACTGTGATCGAGAACGTGGACGTGGTGCAAAAAGCAAACACGCAATTTTCCACCGCATCGAATACAATAGTTCAGCTACTCCTTCCTGCTTTTAGGATTAGTGCTTTGGTGCCTTTAGTACTATACTTTAGTTTCAGTGAATGAAGGCTGTTGCCATATTATTTTTATAGGTAGTTTATTACAAAACCGCATTATTGTGGTTATACTGGTCAAGTGTCCACGCTAATATTAAGTAAAATTGAGAATAGAGTAGTTAAGTTGAGAACAATTTCTTGATCTTCGGTGATACCTATGCGTCGCTAAAGTAATTGTACTAAGGCTAAGATGAAAGAGAATCCCAGGTTTGCAACGCACTCAGTGACAGGTGACACCACTGCGTGTCAATCGCCGAGAAACAAAGTTCCGGCCGAGTGTACACGTCACCAAATCTCGTGTCCTCTGCGATTTGTTCACGCAAAAATGTTTAGTTTCCGGGGTCATGTTTGCTTAGATGCGCTGTATGTTACAATATTCTTGGTCAAACACTCTCTAACAATTCCATTGGATGGTAAAAAATGTAGTATCTATTTATTTAGTTTTGAGTTTGCAGATTTTTCAAAAAATCTTATCTAAAATATCGTTGACACTTGAATTAATTTGAAAAAATTCTAAAAACACGTTTTTTAGGCGTTTTTCGAGTCCAAATCGATCAAAAATGACATTTTCAGTTTTTTTTTAAATCTTATCTAAAAAATTGTTGACTCTTGAAATTATTCGATAAAAATTCTAAAAACACGTGTTTTAGCTTGTTTCGAGCCCAAATCTCTCGAAATGACGTTTCCAGATTTTTTTTAAAATTTTAACTAAAAAATCCATGACATTTAAATTAATTCGAAAACATTCTAAACATACGTTTTTTGGCGTTTTTCGAGCCCAAATCGCTCAAAAATGAGGTTATCAGATTTAAAAAAATCTTATCTAAACAATCGATGACTCTTGAAATTATTCGAAAAAAATTCCAAAAACACGTTTTTTAGCGTTTTTCGAGTCCAAATGGATCAAAAATGACATTTTCGGATTTAAAAAAATATTATCTAAAGAACCGATGATTTGAAATTAATCGAAAAATTCTAAAAACACGTTTTTTAGCGTGTTTCGAGCCCAAATCGCTCAAAAATGACGTTTTCAGATTTTTTTTTAAATCTTAACTAAAAAATCGATGACTTGAATTAATTCGAAAAAATTCTAAAAACAGGTTTTTTAGGGTTTTTCGATTTTTCCTTTTTTTCAACAAAGGAAATGTTACAAAACACAATTCAAGATGCAAATAAATATAAAAGTAGCAAGAAGAAAATCGTAAAGCTTTCTATGGTAGTTATTCTTCGTCGATCAAAGTCTTTAAAACGGCAGACATTATATCAGAATCAGAGAACCTTTATTTTGTTGTTAAAAGTGCCTACAATTTGTATACCTACTTATCCATAAAAACAAGTTCTTGGATTTATATGTTAAACGGAAAAGGGAAATAAAAAGAATACAAATGTTTAATATTCTCCGATTTATGTTGTTATACACGGTTTGGATCATTTTTCTTTCGAAATGCATGCATTTTACTTTTTTCCTTGTTGTATTCGTAATTATTGTTTCAGTTAACAAAGAATTTCGAACAAGGGCAAGGAAAACCACTAAAACGATATGGTGCATAGTGCATACTAACTCCTCCTCTCTCTCACTCTAACTAAAGAAAGGTAGATCTCAATGATTTATGTTAATAATTTCCCTTGTTTACGCGCCAGGTTTTTCTCGTTTTATTTTATCACGGAACTGATTTACTCTTTTTCTTCCACTGGGTGTTTTAAGTTACTTCTTGCAGTTGAACTACCGAATTCAAAACGAATATTGCGCTTTTGCAGGATGTGTCCTTTGATTCCGTCCGTTGTAAACCTAAAAGTTGTCGTTCAATCAAACAAGAAATCTCTTCTCTTCGTTTGTCGGAAACTCGTATAAATAAGCCGATGCGGGGCAGAGTCTCGTAGGAAAAACGAATTGTTTGTTAGGTTTGTATATTCCATCAGGAATTCTAGAATATTTCTAATTTCGATATTTTCATGTTGAAGCTGGTGGTTGGTTCGCCAAAATCGCTTGTCAGTAGTTTGTCATTTTTTATTGGTGGATGTTTTGATATTAAATGTTAGATGAGACGACATTTTATTGACATTATTTCGTTTTATTGTTCAGCATACTTTTTTTAATTTTTCTAGAATTTCTTCAAAGCACAATGATCATAAAATCCAAAAAAGCAACAAAAAAAGGTTGATTGACAGTGAAAATCTAATTTCTTCATTTTATTGTTAGTTTTATTTTCCAAAGCGTTTTTCTCATTTCCTCAAACAGATTTTTCAAATTGTTATTTTAATTTTACACTTATCTGTGAATTAATTGCGACTTCAAAGTTTTGTTTAATTTTTGATCATTCGAGCAGCATCGCCGAGCAGGATTAAAAATATCCGAAACTTTATGCAATTGCGCAATAAATTTATCAATACTTTATAAAAAGAAAGAAAATTATTATTCTTCGTATTTCCCGCCAGTTTGGAAAAAGTTTGCTCATGCATTGGCTTAGATTTACGATTACGCTTTGCTAAATTGCTGCTTCGAATTTCTTCTCACAAAACAGAAAACTTCGAGTTCCACCATCTAATATTACTTAAATTTCCAACTCCAGGCCAGTTCAATAGTTTTCTCAATTTATACACTAGGAATGTCACAATATACAGTCCTTCTAGGCAAACAAGAGACACCGTGGGCGTGTTCAGCGTACACACCACGCAACAAGTATATTACAGTACGCGCGGTCTCGGGTTGCGCAGCCCGAACATTCCCGAAGGCGATTTTTTTCCAGGGCGTCACATGTAGGGAATATTTTTCCCAACATATTAAAAATTCAATTATAATTGCTTATATGTATTGAACCCAAACACTTCTATCAACTTGGCAGAAATCGAAAAAAATGAAGCGAAGTGACAAACAAATCAAAAATGTCTACGCCGCTGACAATTTTGAAATTTCCCCCTTGCTTGATTTTTGAACCAGTTCGCAGCTCCACCGAAGGAAATCAAAACGCGCGCGTACTGCAGGTACTTAAAATTAAATTAAAAACGTCACCGATCTGTCAAGATTTTCTGACAAAGTCAAGTGTCAGCTCAGCGTCAAAACAACACTTTGCGATTGGTTCCCGCAAACGTATATTTTCCGGGCCTCATGTTTGCCTAGATGCGCTGTAAATCTAGTTGTACCTAAATTATTTTGCGAGTAGTGGTTGTATTCATGCAAAATCAATTTGTAAATGTGTTGGACTGATGGGTACATCAAATGGGCGTGCTCTGTCACACTCACAAACGACATAAAGAGATGGAAACAACGCTGACGGTGGCTAGATAAAATCTATGGCGTTAATTAATTACGGAAATTGTTCTGGGATTTGTACCATTAATATCGTAAATATATTTGACGTTTAAATTATGAATGAATTCGCGCGGTATTTGCTTTTCAATTGATATTCCAAATATTAAGGTAATTAATTGTTATCTTACAAATACATTTAACAAAATGAACAATTCAGAATGAACCCTTGATGTGTTTGAGGTGTAGGTCAAATAAAAGTCAAACCTGTCACCTGCTGAAATGGCACATTCAGATAAAATTGAAATTTTTGTTCGTTTTGCTGGTCATGTTGATATTTGAATTCTTCAAAAAGTCTATTAACATGAAGCCGGCTGTGAATTTTACATACAGTCCTTCTCAGGAAACAAGAGACTTGGTGGGTCTATTCCGCGCTGTCCTGTATGTTTGCGAAAGTACACTCTGCGGCCTCTGCGCAGCAAGTATTATTCGCTCGAATTTTGAACATATACGAAAATTTGACAAAGGTCACCGATATGTCGACATTACGGTTCCCGTAAAAATGTTTATCCGCGACGACCAAGTAAAACAACCATTATTAGGTGTGTATGCAGGCACATATATCTAACCCACATTAATACCACTCGCGAATAATGGAGCTTGACAGACGTCAATAATAGGTTATTATTCCTCTAGAGATTTACTTTACGTCAAGCACAGCTCTTCGCTGCATTCAATAATGATATGTCACACACGGACTGCATCTAAAACGTTATCTAGGATTATGTGTTGAATTCCATGGTTGAATTATTAAGTTTGAAAGCCAAATTAAATTTTGTCGTTGCAGATAAAGTATAGTATTCAATTCGGGCATATGCCCTATTATATGCTCGGGCGATTACTCCGCTAACGTCTCGCTACGTAAACTTCGCTCTCGCGCATAATAGCCTCCATATAGGCTCACTGAATAATATACTATTAATTTAGTACACATATTTTTCGGAGCTCATGTTTGCTTCGAAGTGCAGTGAATTGATAAAAATAGGACAAATATTTATCAATCATTTAAAATCACTTTGTATATTTCATATTCTTCTCATATTTGTTCTCAGTTGTTAAAGGCTCTTACCGTTTACAGAGAAATAAATATTATTATTATTATAATATTGTAAAATAGATCTAGGTACTTACTTCCATGTGGAAAAAATTTTGAATAAATGTCTTTAAAGGAATCTTCATGAACAACACCTTCCGGACATTCCTGAAACAAAGTAAATAAATATTCAGTCAATATTGAAGAATTCAAGCATTTATATAAAAATCGAAAAAATGTGGCAAAATCTAGTGCAGTCATCCACCAATTCCTAGAAGTCCGGGTTCGATGTAAGAGGTAATGTAAGATCAATTCGCGCATATGCTCTATTATATGCTCGGGCGATTACTCCGCTCGACTAACGTCTCGGTACGTAAACTTCGCCCTCGCGCATAATAGCCTCCATATGCGCGCATTGAATAATGTACTATTAATTTAGTACACATATTTTTCGGAGCTCATGTTCCTTCCTAAATACATTTTTTGTTGAAATAACTCGCGGTTTCCTAAATTGTAATTCAGATCGTACATTCATATAAAAGTTGTAAAAACATTTTTTAAACGAATTTGTTTCTTATAGGAATTCTATGTCAGTAGTCTATATGTTCATATGAAAGTAATATATATTTAATCTGATTATACAGATTGATTATTACGATTTCAGAATATCAATAACCAAAGCAAGGGTTTCAACGTTCGTTATTTCAATAATTCAAACCACAAGTTGTAATTGATATCATTCGGTCCTGCTTTTTATGCCTTTCAATATGTATGGTGGTATGCATGCATCAAGCCCCATCAAATACTAATAATGTTGAACAGTCGTTCAACGAAAAAATCGAAAAAAAAAAACAATATATAGCACTTCTAAGGGAACGTGAGCCCCGGAAATTAAAATTTTTTGCTGTAGCTGGAACTGATTACCAATCGCAGAGTGTTATTATAAGAAGATACATATAATAAAAACAAAAGTTATCGGTTATCGGTGGTCGGCAACCTTTTTTGGATTACGGCCATTACGGGCCACTTTTAATCGTTTGCCATTTTACTAAAGCTTGGAAATAAAACTTTGTGAAAAATTCTTTTGTGTAACTGTTTAAGTTTTTCATTTATGTTAATTTTGGTTGGCGGGGCGCATAAAAGTCAACGGCCGGCCGCAGATTGCCGACCCCTGATTTAAATCCATATTTCATTTCTATAAGTACTTTGCGCGTATTTATATATAGAGCAGTGCTGACCAAGCCTACCAGGTTTCTTGTATGCTTAGAAGTACTATATCTATATTTAATTTGAATTCGGATAGTAATCACAAAAATGAATTGACATTGACGTAACTAGTGAAATTGTAATTGTATTGCAATAAAAATGCAAACAGTACTTTTGTGATTTCGACTATCTCGAGTTTGCGTTCCCAATCGAGAGCATCGACAACTTTAAAACGAGAAGAAAAACTCGTACAATGGAAAAAATCGATTGGTAATTTACATTTTCCATTAATGCAGGCTGTTCCCTAAAAAATATGTTTCCTTTCTAATGTTGGTTTCACATAAATTTGCAAATCCATTTGGGTTAAATTTTTCAGATTTATAAATTTATTATAGAAATTCATATTTTCCAAAATTTTGTTTGTAATTATATACAGGGTGGTTGGACAATCACTCTCCAGCGAATAACATCCGCCAGTCGTACCGGTACGACTGCTGGAAGTAATAGTTTCTACATTTCTTGTCTTCTATAAGATGGCGCTAGTTGTTATTTTCTGTAAATTTATTATCGATATTGAAATGATATACAATTTTGTTTGTAATTTTATACAGGGTAGTTGAACAATCATTCATCAGCCAAAAACATTCAAACAGTTAAAGATAGAAAAAAAAATTCATGTAATAAAAGTTTCTACATTTCTTGTTTTCTACCAGATGGCGGTAGTTTTGGTTTTGTAAGCCTTAACACTTTCCAGATACAGGGTGTTACTTTGGCCTTTTAAAGAAACACCCTGTATTTATAACATTTTTAGATTCCACTGTTCATTACTGACATGGGTAGTGTCAGTCGATTTTATATTAACAATTTAATACTTTTAATTTAATAATTTTTTTATATAGATAAGGAGTTTCACTGCAGAAACAAAAGATACACCCTGTATCTAGAATGTGCTTAAGACTTAGAAAATAACAGCTAGCGCCATCTTTTAGAACACAAAAGAAACATAGAAAATTTCACACAAAACTTTTTTTTTCTATTTTAAACGGCTTGTATGTAATTCGCTGGCCGGGTGATTGGTCAACCATCCTGTATACTGGAACCGGATCAGTTTAAATTTTTGAAACACAGTGTATATATTCAAATGCAATTTGTAGCAAAATGCTGAATTTTTATTAGTTTCCTCTATTTTCCGTTTAAATGCATATTTGAAATTCGTTTAAAAGCAAAAACTCGCTGTTTCCTCATTTCCTATATTTCCCGGTTGAACTGAATGAAAACCATTTCATTACGATTCTCATGATTTAGTATAATTTAGCAAAAGCAGGGACGTAGCCAGAGAGGGGGCTTAGAAGCTAAAGCCCCCCACCCCCCCGAAATGCCCTAAAATTCAGAAAAACCGAATGTACCTGAAAGAAAAAGTGTGACGTTGTTAAATTTTTTTCACCTCAGCCTCGTCCGAACAAAATTCCTGGCTACGTGCCTGAGCAAAAGGAAACATTAAAAAATTCCGCATCTTATGCAGTAACACAGCCAGAGGGCAATCTTTGATTAATTCCTTTTACGTTTAAAAATCTAAAATTATCATTTTATTTGTATATTTAAATGACTTTCGTCAATAAAAACTCCAGTTAATGATATCTTTAAAAATTTAAGTGCTTTTTCGTTTTAATTTAATGTATATAGCTATAATTTGAAAAAAATGGGACTTACATTTGGAATTACCTAGAAAACTTTGGCTTGATTTCTTTTTCTTTCAAGAACTGCAAAGCCAATGTGAAATATTCAAGTTTCATGTAAATCCGAAACAAAAAGCTCTAAGCAAAAGCGATTGAGATGAGCACAAAAAAGGGAATGTGTGCGTTTTATGAAGCGATCTTGCATTTTAATGTGACTAACGAAAATTCTCTGCAGCATTGTATAAGTTTTTGTTCTTCTGTTTAAAGTTTTCTTTTACTTTCAAATACTACCGACGGCATAGTATAGGAAAGTATCGGATTCGCCCCAAATTTCCGATATCGAGATTTCAATAGATCTCCACGAATCTTGCTCAACTGAGTCCGAAAAATTGCTTTTAGGCCTGATGTCCGTGTGTGTGGCTGTAGACAAATTTCCGGCTGAACCAAGCAACGTATCGGAACGAAACTTAGTACACAGATTAAGTCCCATTGCGAGCAGACCTGGTTCGAGTTTCAGCAAAATTGGTCGGTAAAGAAGGGCACTAGGGCATTTAAACTCAATGTCAAAACGTAAATTTGCGTCTCAATGGCAAACAAACAATATTTTCTTGTAGAGACCTGAATTCCCTACATTTCAATGCCTGTATCATTTTTTTGCGAAGCATAGTGAGATATATTTATTCCTAAAACTCCAAAACGTAAATTTGCATATTACTGGAATGATATTATACTGCTTTGAAATCAATCATACGAATTTAATTCGAAATGGATTACAATCTTATCAATTTTAAAGCTCGTTTCCGGATTTTCGTTTTTATTTCTGCAATTAATTTCGTCATATAGTTAGTTACATAAAGTATCGGAAATTTGTGCGGTGTCCCGCACCGTATTTTTTATGTTGTGAAGGTAATAAGTTTTGCCCTTTCAGATTAATTCATTACATTTCGTAATAAATAAACACAAAAAAATATGCAAACGAGATTATTTAATTTAAAGATTAAATCCCAAATTAATTTTCTAAAAAATGATAAAATTTAAATTATTTTTTATGGTAATTTATTAAGCGAAACCAAAGGAAATGCAAAGGCAGCACTTTTTCTTTGCACATTGTTAAATTACTTTATTTAAAGAGTTTTTAGTTTTTCATTCGAAAGAATTTGTTTTTGTTTAATATTTAAACTTTTAACTTTGAACTAAGTTATACCTATACACAACTTTCAAAGCCTTTTATAAACTCGCCCATAAAATATCGCATCAGAGTAGAAATGTTCGCGAATTTTATGTTTCCAGTTTCAATACACAATAGGAAAGTTTCCTATTCCTTTGCAATTTTATTTTTAGTTCAAATATCGGATCCATTCATATTGTGTGTACGAAGTAGCTTTGGAGTTGATTGGACAATGTAGCAAACGATGATTTAGAAAGTTTCAGTTTTCAGGAATCAGGACTCATAATCAAATTTATTTTTAGTTCGTCTTTCAAAGTATCCCAAAGTCCGAATAAGACACAAAGAAAAACTTTAAAGCGCATCGAAATATTGTTCAGCAATGCGGGAGATAGGATTCTAAACAAATTATAGATATAGAAACTTCGTCTTCGTGGGCGTGTTCGACGTACACACCACGCAGCAAGAATCCAAAAAAAAAAAATATTGTACTGAGTATCAAATCAGTGTTGAAATAAATTATGACATTCGTCATTGAAACAAATTTAATTCAAATATTTTCTGAGCCTCATGTTTAATGAGAAGAGCTGTATAACTACAAATATAAAAAAAATTAAATGATAAAAAGTGATCCAAATAGAATCCAACATTTGTAATCCACGTTTATTGGACAATATAAATTTGATTTAGGGATGATCAAAAACATTGATGAGATATATTCTCGGGGCAATTTGTAAAATGTTTCAAAAGTGTGATTCGTATACATATAATCGCCTGCTAATCGTTATACATTGCCCGACTCGACACTTTTGAATACTCGAAACGAAACGATTGCATTGGTTTACCCAATTTAAACCAACAGTTTTTTTTTTCTCTCGCGGATTAATGCTTTCGAATTTCGCGAATTCGCCTTGTTTTATTTCTCTCCGGGGAGCAATAACTCATACACAGATAACAAACATTTTTCTTTATTATATTTTTTTTCTTTCTTTTTTATTCTAGAAATGTAAGTATCTCAGACTTCAGAGAACATCTTGCTTATGAAACACAATTCAGAATTCCCAATGCGAATTTCCGGTCGCGTTTTCGCATTATTTATAATGCACCAGCGTCTTTACTCTTTCCGCAGTAGTAGTAGTAGTAGTAGCTATATAAATTATCTGTCTTGTCTAATTTACAAATTTCTGCTGCAACTTGTTTTTATGAACCATAATAACAAAAGTGATAATATTTGTTGAGTCTGAATGGGAGTTCCTGAGTTCAGTTTAGTAATTCCGCAACCCATTTCATTAATAAGTGAGCACGGTGTTCTATTCGGAAAAACGCATCATTCTGTGAAATTTTTAATTAAAACTTAATTACATTGGAACAAATTTGTATTGTCCAGGATTGGCCATAAACTACAATACTAAAGCTACCAATTCCAACGTATTCGTTTGGTCTAGGAGAAAGATAAAATCTCGGCAGGAAAAAAATGTTTGCGTTTTGGTGATAGGCCTCAACTTTACCTGTGATTTCCAAGGTATATTTAGGATCATAAATTTTTATTCTGTGTTTACATTAATTTTAATTGGTTAAATATTTCATTAAAAATTCAAATGGAACGAGACAATGCGCGTCGGAAAGTAACGCTTTGTCGGTTGTGTCGCTTTGGCGCCCAACGTGGGGCGCAACATATGAGACAAAGCGCGTGAACTTCATGGGTCGTGGGATTGTGTAAGACAAAATCGGATTATAATTTGACTTGTATTCATTAAAAAAATAAATTTTTCCTTCCGGCTACATATAGTCTTATAGACTGATATTTTGAATTAATCCATGACTCCGAAAACCTGGTTATTGAAGTTATTTCCGCGTGTGAATTAAAACAAACATTTATAATTCCTATAAAATGTTTTTTCAGTAATGTCATAGTAAATTTGGCTTTGCATATAAATGTTTAGAAATACTATTTTCCTTGATTTACTATTTACTAAGTTCCAGATTAATGCTATCCTTCTCCTTCTTCTTACTTGTGTGTGAATACGCTATATCTCTGCACTCTGCAGTAACTATTCAATTGTATTTTCGTATTTTGTACTCTTCGAAAACTGTTTCTATGTACAAAACTATTAAATCTGAGCCAAACACCCTCATTTCTCTTTCTTAATGTTTCGTTCATGTTCCATATATAATTCCAACCAACGATGTAAAACCCCAAATGTGTTGTGCTTTTTGAGAAATCAAAGTAACAGATCGTTGGCAAGGGAAAGTATCGAGCTATTCCTGTAATAAATATTGTGCATTCAAATAGTTAGATTTTGTTACACCCATAAAAAGAGAATTAGATAATCACTTTTCCAGCAACATATCTGAAATTCTCAGGTACGAAGAAATTGCTCTTTCAAAAAATATTTACTTGATTAGGTAATACAAAAATATTTATGAAAATATATAATTTCAATATTTCATTACAAGGGACATTGATTGCTTGGTAGTGATGTAATAATACATATGGTTATTCTTATTGAGTAAATAAATTTACGACAATTATACAATCATAAAAGTTTACCAACAGGTTGTGCGACGTTGTTTAACGTTTCAGGTTTATTATTGTTGTTAATATTGTTATTGTTGTTACCTCCATTGTTATTGTTATTATATTGCTGTTGTTGTTGTTTAAGTTCCCCAATGGATCAGAAACAGCTGGTACTGTATTTACAACCGGTGCCACTTTTGGAACAACTGACGTCATTGTTGGTGTGACTGGTGCGACTGTATTTGTTCCAGGATTATTATTGTTGTTATTATTATTGTTAATTCCACGATCGTTATGGTTGTTGTTGATGTTTTAGTTTCCCAATGGATCAGAAAAAGCTGGTACTGTATTTACAACCGGTGCCACTTGTGGAACAACTGAAGTCACTGCTGGTGTGACTGGTACGACTGTATTTGTTCCAGAATTATCATTGTCGTTATCATTGTTAATTCCACCATTGTTATTGTTGTTGTTGTTTGAGTTTCCCAATGGATCAGAAACAGCTGGTACTGAATTTACAACCGGTGCCACTTTTGGAACAACTGAAGTGTGACTGATGTGACTGCTGATACTGGATTATTATTATTATTGTTGTTGTCATTGTTTGACTTTCCCAATAAACCAGAAGCAACTGGTTGGGTTACCTGAGCTAGCGCAGGAACATTTGGAGTCACTGCTTGAGTAACTGCTCCTACTGCATTTGTTCCAGGATTATTATTATTGTTATTATTATTGTTGTTGTTGTTTGAATTTCCGAACAAATCTGAAACAGTATTAACAAGAGGAGTTGATTCAATAACTGGTTGTTCTGTATCTGCAACCGGTGCCACTGTGTGAACAACTGGATTAGCTGCTTCTACAACTGGAGCTACTGTATCTGTTACCTTATCTGACACTGGTACAAATGTTTTAACTACTGGATTAACTGTTTGCAGAACTGGTGCCATCGTATATGCAACCGTATCCACCACAGGAGCTACAGTATCAGCTACAGGCTGTAGCGTATCTGCAATACTGTTCACTACTGGTGCAACTGAATCTAAAACTGGTGCCACCGTATCTGCAACCATATCCACCACTGGAACTACAGTATCAACTACAGGATTTACAGTGTCTGCAGCTGTGTTAACAACTAATGTAACTGTATCTAATACTGGTGACGGTGTGTCTGCAACCGTACCCAGAACTGGTGCAACAGTATCTGCAACTGTGTTCAAAACTTGTGCAACATCTGCAACAGTATGGTATCAACAACATTGTCCAGGACATCACCAACTATACCACTAACATTTTCTAAGACTTCACCAACTGTATCAATGACCCCATCAAGAGTGTCACCAACAGTATCTAAAAGATGTCAGACGCAGTGTCATCAAGATTACCTACCAAATCTTCCACACCATCTCCCAACGTATCACCTAATAAACATCCCAGGCGATCAAAAATGTCATTAGGAGTATCCCCTACCAAGTCGCCAACATTATCGTCCAATACATTGTCAATTGGATGACATCCACAGTGTTGGTCAGAATGACCGTTATGATGATCATGATGATTAGTATGGAAGCCTCCATCAGAGTTGCTGTTTGAAGAGGTATGATCTTGATGGTGATGATGATGATGATGATGCTGATTATGATGCTGCTGCTGCTGATGATAATATTTATGTTCATCAGATGATGAATGAGAATCGGTAAGATGGTGCAAGATGCTGATCAGAATGGCTTTCTTCGGAATTATGATGATGATGATCATGAGTTGAATGATTTTCTCCAGAATTATGACTATGATGGTTGGATGAATGACTATGTTTTTTGTCCTCCTCATTACCATTACTATTACCAGAATGTCTGTGGCTCTCTTCTGAGGCATGACTTTCATGACTCTGCTGACGATGTTCAAGTTCTTTCGAACGCAATTCGCTGTGTGATGACTGATGAAGAATGCTTGTGACTACGGTGCTCATGAATATGAGAGACTCATCATTATGGGAAGTCGAATGACAATTATGTTTATGTTCATCAGATGATGAATGACTATCGGTAAGATGGTGCTGATCCTGATCAGAATGGCCTTCTCCGCAATTATGATGATGATGATCATGAGTTGAATGATTTTCTCCAGAAATATGACTATGATGGTCGGATGAAGACAATGGTCTTTGTCCTTATGATATCTACCAGATTGTGTGTGGCTCACTGCTGAGGAATGACTTTCGTGACTCTGCTGACGATGTTCAAGCAATTCGCGGTGTGATGACGAATGGCTGTGACTATGTTGCTCATATGAATGACCATTATGATGACTGTTGCTTTCTACGTGAGTATCGCTTGAATGGAGCTTGAATTGGCGAAGACTAAACTATAATACAAATTTAATAGTAAGTATCACAAATAAGCAAATTTATTAGTCCATACTTGAGTTGAATTCTTAGCCGAATAAATCATACGAATTTTCAAAATCTATAATTTTTTGTGTACTTACTTGAATGCGATTGTAGTGAAAATAGAACAACCAAATAAAGGGACTTCATATTCGTTTTCATAATTTTTGTTTTAAGTTTCCAAGAATTTGTTTGATGGTAGAAGGGTAATTTGATTATCTGTTGCTGTATTGCTTCGAATAATGTTTCGATTCGAATCGCTACTTTATATGTATACTATTCAAAATCTTCCAACATTTACGCATGTATCCAGTTTTTATTATCCATTGTTCATATGTATATTTGATAGAGCAGTTACTTATACGCGTTACTCTTTGCATTTCACGCTTGTCTTTTTGCATTTTCCAGGTGTAGTGACGCATGTTAATATTTACTTCTTTAAAATCTATTTTGTTGTATTGTTTATAAAATTGTTTCGTAAAGACTAATGTCAATAAAACATTACAATAAGAAATATGGATATTTAATAATAAGCACTGAGTAATAAATAGTATATTATTATATGAGCGATTATGGCAGCCATTGCTCACGAAGATGATGTTTGAGCACACGAGCCACAAGGCGAGTGGCGCAATAGCCATAATATAATCCCGAATGTAATACTATGCTTTTTCTACACCTTGCACTATTTTTAACACAAAATACAAATTGTGATTTCTCGATAAAGCAAGGAACGAGCACTAACTGACAAGGGAAACAATATGGCGGGCGATCGAGCTATGGTCGGAATTCTTCGGGTTCTTTCGAGATTTTAGATCATATAGATAAGTTGGATCGGTCACTTCAAATTCGTGAAATCTTGTTGAACTTTAATTGCCATGATTTCTGAAAATCCATAACTCAAGGTAGTGAGTTATGAAAATCCATAACTCACGGTAGTGAGTTATGAAAATATATAACTCACTGTAGTGAGTTATAGGTACCATTAATCAGTCGAAAAAGCTAATAATGACAATATAACTAAATAGGTGTAGAAAAAAATTATTAGTTTTTCAGAATTTGAATGTTCTAATTTTCTTCACAATTGTGATAATTTTCTAAAAAATGCTTTAGATTCAATTTTTTGGTTGTTTTGATTGTTATGGCTAGGTCAAGCACACACTTAACCTAGTCACAATCTCCTTCTCACTCTGTTAATGACGTAGGTGCGTCAGGAATCGGACCATAGGGTATATTCAACAATAAAACTGTTACACAACATTGTAAGTACACATGAACTCACATCCCGAATGGAAAATGTTTATTTTTCATATATGCAATTTCCTTCTGCTTATTTGTTTATTCGTAACTTTAAACAACAAAATTATACCGTGCGTGGTATTTCAAAGTGTTACATGGGAATTTACATGGGAAAATTAATAATGCTGATGGTTGCTCTCCAGAAGATCGTATCACTTTGATTTTTTTGCACAATATTCTCACCCACATTTTCAACCACATTCTCTGCGAAAATTGGCATTGGAATGTGGAATGTGGTTAATTAGTTGACAAATATTGTGCAAAAAAAATCTAAGTAATACGATCTTCTGGAGA